>CM031244.1:651458663-651676087 GCA_018340775.1 Taxus wallichiana var. yunnanensis | reverse complement strand
AGGCATGAGACAAATAGTATTTGTCTGACACTAGGATTAACATCAGAAACTTAGCCAATTCTTTATCTCCCACAGAATTTTAGGAACCTCGTTGGTATCCGTAGGATTCCCCCAGAATGTGAAGGGGGTGATTCAGCAAAGAAACAACAAACATGTGAAACCATGGCATACGCGGTGCTTGCTTTCGAGTGATAACAACCATGGACAGGAGTTCACAAAGAGTCAGGGTTTCAATGCATTGAAATGCAGAAACAAACTGATCGGGTAAAATTGATAGGTTGCTGGTTTGTCGTGAATTCGAAAGACAATAACCGATATCGGCCCAATAACCGATGTCGGTTATACTATAGCGACGCGGTCGCAACTCGATGTCGGTGTAAGAATTCTGGGATAACAAGATATAAAAGGTCTGCTAATTTGATTTTTAACAACGTTTTTTAGTATACTTGTCAAATTATTGATCACAAGAAGGCAGTAGTATGACAAAGAAAACAGTAACTAAAAACAAGCAAGATGCACACGTAAATCCGAGAGACTAACCCTAGGGTTAATTTTAATTATTGTGGGCTTATGCCTTTAGATGTGGAATGATGTCAATCCTAAACAAAAGACTTAGGGGAAATTTCAAGTTGTTTTGGCTCATAAGGTTACCTCAATCGGTGGAGGAATACCGCGGAAAAGGGGGATGTTTGAGTGTTGTGTTAATTGTGAAGTGATTCAGTATGTGTTGTGCGGTGAAAGTAAGATTAATTTCCTGTCAATACTGTGAAATCACCCCCACGTGTACGACACTAATTACTTATTCTATGTTCACTAGAATTGGAAAACAAAGAAGGTGAATGCAATGCACGTGTTTTAAACCCAAATCAAAAATTATGTTCGATGAAGCAAAAGAGATGACTTTCCTTAATGCAAGATGTAAAAGCAAAGCAAGTTCTTTTACCGAAATAATACAAAACCTCAGTGAATATCTTTAGAAGAAGAAAACAGCAAGTATGCTCCTATATGAAAGCAAACAAGAAATAAAGAAACCCAAAATGGTCCCACCAGCGTGCCAAAATGTTTCGCTCTAATGTTTCTGGCTTTCCTGAATAGAGTTGCTTCTATCCTTTCATTCCTTTTAGAAACAGATAAGGGTTAGGGCTAGGAGGAATACTGTTGAATGTCGAGATAGTGTGCGTGTACCGTAGAGAAAGATCAGCTGATCGCTGAAGAACTCCTTTTTGTCTTGGAAGGACTACCCTGCAAATAAGAACACAATACCACAAGATTTTGATTAGACAATAAATGAGGAAACGCCTTGTGCTGTGAAATATAAAACTTCCTTTCTAAGGTGGTCAGTTTCCCTACTAATATGAATTAACACCAAAGACTCAGTAAAATATCAATTAAGTTGCTTTGTTGAAACAAGTAGGGGAAAGGCTGATTTCGGCTTCAACCACAATAACCGATGCCGATTACACGATAAACCGATATCGGTAGGGTCTAGGATCTGTGGGTTAGTTGTGTTGTGGGGTGGTTGTTGTAGGGTAGTTGTGTTGTTTGTAAGGTTAGTATACGGGTGATATTAGGTAATGAGGTGATGAGAAGTAAATGAAGGATAGTTAGATGCAATATGTTGCCGAGGTAAAGTGGATCTAGGAATGGATTTGTGAGGACCTGTGATTCAAAAGTCTAAGAAGTATTATTAAAAGGACATGCAAGATGTAATCTCCTAAGTTATTGACTTTAAGATGCAGGTCCAAGAACTCGATGACAAAGTGCGTAACCGAGGTAGGATGGCCTGACACACAGAAGATGAGATATCTCCCTCCCGATGATCAGCTGAGTATCACAGGGCTCTGGTATCTAGTTGCAGTCTTGGGCTTGATCTCCTTTGCTGCAAACTCTTCTTGTCTCTTCACTTGTCTTTGCTCAGCCAAGTAAAGATCTGGATTCTCTTGATCTTTCCTGATGCTCTCTCTCGATTCAAAAATCCTTCGACCTATGTTTTTGGCCTGGGAGCCCATTTACTGAGGAACCGATGGCGGTTACGTAACCGACGGCGGTCGAGTAGGAACCGGTATTCCGAAAGGGAAAAGCATGCTATTTTTAGTAAAATAGCCCACTTTCCCTCGCTTTCTCCCGAGAGATTAGTGCAGGGCTTGGCCAAGTGACTACAGTAAGGTCGGTTTTAAAAGTAGAAAGGGTCATTAGTCATGGGTGTAGGTGTGGACCAAGTTATAGGTCTTAATTAGGTTAGTTTAGGGTTAGGACTAGGTCATGATGAGGTGGCAAAATGAGGTGGTAAGGCAGGTGATGTGGATTTATCAATTACAAGGTAATTAATAAATAATTGTGTAAGGTTTAGGTGATGAGGTTAGGTGCATAAATGAGATGCTGGGTCACAAGGGTCAGAAGACACAAATTTGGTGTCTACAATAATAGAACCAGACTAAAAATCTCAAAGTATAGCTAGGAATAGTTAAACATGTGTGCAACATAACCTCCACAATATAGATATTTATGTCGAGTTTACAAGAAACAAGACGTAAATATCAAAATTGTAGTGATACAATACAAACACGCTAAATCTTCTAAATAAGTCGCGGTGATGAACCACGCCTAACTACAATGCTGATCTTGACATGGGTATCAAGATCACAATGGCTACTAATGACGTGAATACACCTTTGCACACTTTAGACATTTAACTTACCCAAACGCAACCATGGATCAGCGTAAATAGACATAAAAGTGACGAGTAATAGTCGATTGGTAACACAAAGGTAGTCACCCTTATTCCGATAAAAAAAGTGTCAAAAGAATGTGAAGGAAGCAAATAAAAAAAGGATGAAAAATGTTGGCTTCACTTGGTAGAGTTTCACCCCTCACCCTAAGGCAAGTAAAAACTAGGCGTAAAGTAATGCGTCACATGTTTCACAATGAAAATATGGTTCATAACTCAACACTATTTTAGAATGGTCAAAGTGGGCTCCCGGACAAAGTACATTTTCCTAGGTGGTTCTCTCGTCGTAAGTGCTACAAAGATGATCCACGAGCGGGATAATTTACCCAAAAGCTAACTAGTTTGGGAGTATCTCGACTTTTCCCCCCTTCAAGCATAATGGGCATCGATGCATCCAATTGTGTACTTAAAATGTTCGTGTAGGGACAATTTGTAACTCTATCTCATAAAGAAATTACTAGTCGGATAGGTAGTGTAGAGAGCACTTCCCATTTCGTCCACAAGGTTCCCTCTTGCGTGGACTACTTTGGGGTTCTTGGAACCACCCCATTATCAGTAGTTTAAGGCATTATGCAAAAGGGGTTATGTTCCAGTTGAGCAGAGAGGGATGTACCCTTTTCTCAAACTCGTAATACAGTTTTTTGAATATGTTGTTTGTTTTATCTTTTTAATTTAGATGTTGTTTTGCTCGAACACCGCTTTGGAAACTCCGTATAACAACTATATTAGTAGTTTTTCTCGACTTTGTTTTAATTCCTCCATTCTTTGGCAAGCGATGGCATTTTGGTCTGTATGACGATTTTTAGTAGTTTTCCATCAAAAAGAAGGCATCATTTCTAATTCTCAGATCACCCAAGGACGTAAGAGAAGAGCATATGTGATGTCTTCAAAACCCAAAAAAAGATATCAAATGGAAAAACACTTTAATTCAACCGCACCAAGTTAACCAATTCTAACTCAAATATTCCTAACAACCTCAAAGTGCCAAAAAGGACTTAAGAATCATTTCTAATTCCCAAGATCACCCCAAGGGATGTGAGGGAAGAGCATACGTGATCTTATTCCTATAAGTAAACATGCAAAGTATCACCTAATCAAATACAAACATGTAAAAATAGCCTGCAAAGACAAATATATGATTAGATAAACCTACAAGAATGTTAGCACATCAACACCTTAATTTCAAAAATAAAAGGACAACTCGCACCCTTTTTAGCTCTACATGCGTGGGTTATGGCGTATACACCACTGAGTTGTTTGCATTCCAAGTGCACCTACACCACTCGAGAGGTGTGCGCACTACAAAAACAACGTATGCACCATGAAAATAATGTATGCGCCACTGTGTGGATTTTTTTGACTTACCATGTGCCTGCACCACCAGAGGGATGTGTGCGCCACAAAAACCATGTATGCGCCACTCCCGAGAAAAAAATAGGAAAATAGACAGAATAATTGTGTCACCAAAAACATGTGCGCTATCGAGAAAAGCGTCACGTATACCAGAGAAAATGTGTACGCCACCACCTTTTGAAATAGCTACAGATTCCAACAGAATGTCTGCATCATCAAAAATTTGTCATGCTTACTAAAATAACATGTGTGCTCTGGTTAGGACGTGTGTACCAATCTGACAGGTTTTAGAATGCAGTGAAGGTACAGTAAGATGAAATGAATTTTGCACCTAGGTTAGTGCATCTATGTGTTGGTTAGGGTGTGTGTGCTGTGGTTAGCACACACATGCGCCGTGGTCAAAAATAGAGTAACAAGTTTTGATAGTGCATCCAGGCTGCCACGCAGAGGCATGTGCATCATGAAACCGTGCTGCGCTCCCCAAAAATGTACTTATGCCAGACATCTCGCAACCAAAATATGGCAACAAACACAAGAAAATCACAATATCTCAAATTTTGACAAGTTAGTTTAAGAATGACAACAACCCATTAAAATTATGGCTATGAACATGAGGTTACACATATCAAATTAGCAAAAATTCCAAGAAAATAGACATTAATTACTACATTTGTATATCAAAAATTAGCCAAAACAATGAAACTTAAACTAAAATGCCATGGGACTAAGTGTCCCATTGGGCATGCCAAATGTGTACAAGTATTCTTTTCCTAAGTTAGATTAAAAGCAAGAACTACCACCTAAAATAGTTCCCTAACCTAGCTAGAAACAAGAAAAGAGTACCATCAAGATGAAGAAATGAACAAGGCCTACATTAGCATCATAATTTTGAAATAATGAAATCAAACATGATGAAAATCAAGAACTATATTATTCTAATTGCCTAATTAAATCAAGTGGACCTATGTAGTCTAATGGCAATCAAAAATATTGCTTGCTTTGATCCTTCAAGGATGCTTGGGTGTGAGGCTTAGCTCTTCAAGATGGATGATGGAAGGGCTTGAGAATGGAAAAAGGCTTTTAGTGCAAGACTATGTGCTTTCTTTTGCTTTCTCAAGGGAATTAGGTGTAGGTATAAAGGTAGAAGGAGGGCTCCTTATATAGCCCAATGGATAAAGGAAACACTTCATCCCTTTGCATGTGGGATAAAGGTAAAACATGATTAGGAATGGATAAGGTTACTTTATTAAAGGTAACCTTACTTTAGAAGGGTTTGATTTATAATTAGCAAAGTTATGGGAGTTGGGGGTGTTTTAATTAATCAAAAGTGATTAACTAATAGGTAGGTGTAAGCTTATAGAAGAATAATTAGAGGAATATTAGTATGATTTAGGCCATTAGAAGGGGATTAAATCAATTAAATATTGATTTGTTGGTTAAATGAAGTGGAAGGATAATTAATTAATAATGATTAATTAGTCTAGAGAGAAGGGGTAAATAATTAACGGAAGGTCGTTAATTAGGTTGTTAGCTAGATAGGTGACTTAATCAATTAGCGTATTGTAATTAATTAACGACAATAAGAGGGAATATGAGCGCTTTTGACGATATGTCATCGATTTGTGAGAAAGGGGATAATTAGCGCAATTTAAGTATTTAAATTGCTTGGGCATAATTATAAGTGTCTACATTACTAATCAAACATTGTTTTTTGTTGATTCACTTACAACACTAAAACAAGTACACGACACACAACATTACTATCCCTTGTGCATCTCTTGACACCAACAATGTGATATGCATCATGAAGGTTTTGAACAATTGCATAGGTTACTCATGTATATTAGATGTTGTCAAACCTAAGGTGTTTAATGTAGGTCTCATTTTATTCAATTTCATCAAACTAATTAACAATTGAAATCTTTGGGAATCATTTAAAATTTCAAAATGATTATCTCAAATTTTAGTGGATTTTCTTCTGATTTTCCATTCAGAAAGTTTGTCAGACATTGGTTTCAAAATTTTCTCATCAATTTCAATAAAATAATTAGGTCTCTTTCATAAAATCCTAGAGGTGTTTTTGTCAAATTTTTCTTGTCTACAATTTCAACTTGAATTTCCTGATTCACATTTTCATTATCTCCTTCAATTTCAACATCAACTACATCACAAGTATTTAATTCATCTTCAACATTGATAGTAAAAACATATTCATCATGAGTATTTAATTCATCTTCAACATTGACAGTAAAAACATTACCTGGTTCCTCATTGCTTACAATAGTAGGGGTTGAAGATGAACCTCTTTTTGATTCATGAAGTTTCCGCATTCGCTCTGAATCTTGAAATATTTTTGCCTCTTTGATTACTTTGATGTTTTTACCTAATTATTTCATTTTTGAACTTTGTTTTTTGTTTACCATGATGTTTCAATCGATGTAGGACTATTCCAAATGATGCAATGCACCTTAAAAAATTAAACAAATAGATTCCGATGACATGAAAAATGTGCAAAAAGTGGTAGAATTTCATAGTAATTCATACAATAAGGTCAGATAGTAAAAATCACATGGTAAATCGAATGTTGGGATTTATGTAAATATGATTTAATAACGCGATCACTATTTATAAAAGTGTGATCATGGTTTTGTTATTAAAACCGCGATCATGGTTTATAAATTTGAAATTGTGGTTCTTTTTGTATCATCAAATCTAACCCTCAACGCTTTGGGAAATTTCTATTTTTCCTAGTCGAGAGATTTGAGAGGTCATTATGGCATGTGAAAGGCCAAAAAGTTCACAATTTCTCTTCCGCTGACTTGATCCATGCCAAAAAATCGAAAACATGTCATAAAAATGGTACCATCACATAAGGGAGATTGTTAGCTTCGTAGAAATATTGATTTTAAAGTGAATAGAATTAAAAAATATTATTTTATAATTTTTACTAACAATAGGTCTTTAAGACACATTTTCCCATGAATGTTCATGTCATGTTTAATACTACAAATTTTGTTTCACTTGTCTAAATGTGATAAAACCTATACCATCCCAAGCATGGAAAATTCTATACACATTCAAAAAAATATTATTTAATTTTGATATATTTTGATGTAGTTATGCAGTGGAAAATGGAAAGTGCTCTGTTTTCTAAAAAAAATTTTCAAACTACTTTCATGGAAAAAATCATAAACAAAAAATATTGCTCAAAAAATAGAAAATAAAATCATCCCAAGATACACATCAACATCTAATTTTTCACCAAAGGAAAAAAATAACAAGTTTTGCTCCTCCAAATTATGGGTAAACAATAGGAAAATTTTAGTGGCGAATATTCGTAATAATGGCAAATATTCCATTTTTGAAAATTTTGAAAAGGTGAATTTTTGTACGAGTTGACTCCTACATTCGCCAAAAATTACACTTTAATTTTTTTAGAGGTCGGATCGCGATTCTACCCTTGAAAAATATCCATATATAAACCTAGATTATTCTTTGGAGTAGAACACTCTACTTCACATTTTTCAACAATATGATATAACTTTGTATTATAGACGTGCATGGAAGGCAAGTTATTGTAAGACGCGAAAGGAGGGTTTTCAGACAAGGAGATTCAGATATCGATGCATAGTAGATGCATGACAAAGATTTGTTGACAAGTGACATGGATATTTTTGATGAGCAAGAAGAGGGCGAGAAGGGCTGAGCTTTTACATAAAAATGCATGTGGATATTTGTTGCCGCGCTTGAAAAAAAATGCGTGACGCTGCATTGTCACAGACCTATATCGACGCATTGCGTCAACAACTACCTTGTTGACACACATCAAAGAGGTATATTCGACACACGTCAATGAGGGTTATTTTTGATGCACATTGACCTTGACGAGATAGTTGATGCGTGAACAAGGAGTACAGCGGATATTGACGCATAAAGCAGATGCACGCACAAAGAGTTTGTTGATGCGCCGATACTAAGAATTTTGATGAGAAAGCAGAGGTCGAGGTCGCAGATGTGCGATAGGAGATTTTTTGTCACGCGTTAAAAAATGCAGTGACGCATGTCAATAGAACTTTTGACACGCGTAAATAACAACCATGTCGACGTGAAATTCTGGCGAGGTGACCATTACTGACGCACATCACTAAGGATGCTTTGAATGAGGGTTATTTGCTTGATTGGAAGTCACTAGACCTTGTGAGATAGTTGACATGCATAAAGGAGGTACAATGATATCGACGCATAAAGCCAGACGCAGGACAAAGAGTTTTTGATGCGCGACACTTTTAAGATTTTTGATGAGAAAGTAGAGGTTGGATTCTAACGCGTGACAGAAATCTATTTTTGGAAAATTCAGGGGCTATCATTGATTTCATGCGGCGTCAATGCAGACACACCGATGATGCGCGTCAAGCATGGTTGTTGACGCTTTACGCCACCGAATCTGACGATTTCGTCAATGTATTCTTTGGACGCGAAATTATGATAAAGCCAAATCTCGAAGTGTCAAGATCTACTGGCAGCTCTTTCTGTCTGAAGATTACAACAATCAGGCGAATTTTTTTATACAACCCCCAAAATTCACCTTCCTTGCTAAAACCGGTTTGGGATATTCGCCAAGTATTCTCCACCTCCGATTTCCAAGAGGTCTCTTAAAATTTCCCGTAAGTTGGGACTACAATCTTATAGGTTTTTTCAAAATAAAATCAAGTAATGTAATTTTGAGTGTTTAATATAGCTAAACTTGTCTATTTTAATTTTTTTAGTAGTTTAGAAACTAGATTCTAGATCTACGATTCATTTTTATATAACTTTTTGTAATTTGAGTGCACATATTGCTAATAATCCCTATAATTTGGGATTTCACTATTTCTTACAATGTGACGTCCACTTATGACCCCTTTTGGTCCCCTAACTTGGTGGACTTACCCAATAGGCTAATTAACCCCATACATAGTAGATTTTATAGACAATTATTGTTGTCCCTATTCAGAGGAAAACATACCGGTGAATTCTAGGAAGTAGTTATATGTTTGGGAGGTTAAGGTGGGTGTGCCTCCTACACTTTTTAGTTAGTAGCTTCGGATCACCCAAAAACTAGGATGTAAAGAGATATCTTTACAAAATTTCAAGGAAGTAGTTAGAAAAAGGAGAATAATGCAACGTTCTCCCTACACTTATTTAAAACCAGGTGGCATAAGATATCCTAAAAAATTCATAGTACAATATATCCTTATAAACTCTCTTTCTTGACATGGATCAGTGCACATGTTCCATTTACAATTTTTCATTTGCATATTTTACATTGCATTTTTACACATACATTACGTACATATTTGACTACTTGATCATTTTATCCTTATGTGTCTAGTCATATGAGAAATAAGTAATCAAATAGGGGCAACAAA
Organism: Taxus wallichiana var. yunnanensis; assembly: GCA_018340775.1. NCBI lineage: Eukaryota > Viridiplantae > Streptophyta > Pinopsida > Cupressales > Taxaceae > Taxus > Taxus wallichiana. The sequence goes on along the minus strand of CM031244.1, from coordinate 651,666,598 downwards.
AAACAACAATGTCAACAACAACACTTGATGGTAGAAACACTTCACATCCTAACCATGTGGGTACATTACACACATTAGCATCTATACACACGTTTCTACCCTAGGTTCACTCTCATCACTTCCTTTTCACTTTTTCATGTATAGTTTCCATGATCCATCATCTTTTTGTCATTCCACACTTTTTCTAGTCCTTTGGCACATTTTCTACTACAATATTCATGGACATCATGTACGCATCTCTATTTACTTTATGCTACTGAGATTTCCTCTCACCAACATAAAGTGGGGAAAATGTAGACACAAAATCATGTACTTTAGACATTATTTATTCCTAGTCTCATATTACTATATAGAAGTATTTTGAGTGAAGAAAGTACTAATTAACCCCCATCTTTTGGCCATCTTATTTTATTTTATTTCATCATTCCCGACCTTTACACCCACATGCATAGTCTATCTTAGTCATCTTTCATTATTTTAGCCTCGACTAGGGTGCCCATGGGCGCCTGGGTCCTACTAGGGTTCCCTTATCCTTTTGACATTTCCTACCACTTTTGGGGATCTTTATAGCCATTCGAGGTCTTTATCTTTTTGGTGGCCAACCATTTTGGGGTTAATTATGAAATTAGATCAAGAGAAACCTATAAATATAAAGTTATGAGAATATAGTGAAGAACCAAGCACTAGTCAATACTATCATCCACCTAGAGTTGCATCCATTTGGAGATCATTTGCATCCATTAGCTCCATCACAAGGACAAAGTTGGTTCATCTACATCACACAAGCATAGGGAGAGGGATTTATTATATTCCATGCACACATTCTATTAAATTTTCTACATATAGTTATTGCTCACATTTACTTCAAAAAAGTGAGACTAGCACAAGAGCACTAGGGCACATTATTCACACACACACGAACTACATTTGGGTCCAAAATGTATTGCAATGCTCGATTAGTAAGCCTACTATTGTGGTAATTTGAGGCCAATTCAACCCATTAATTTGAATTCTTTTTTTTGGGTTTTGATACTCCTCTTTTGGTATTTTGTAGGTCCTTTATATAACTTGGATTGTAAGTGACATCCGACGCAGATGAATAAAATCTAATGTGATACTTAGAGAAGGTTTCAAACAACCTTCCGTAATTGTGAAACTCACATTTGGATCTTTTTCATAGATCAGGGAACTCATTTCTGATACTGAGCTCTCATAGGTGCCCCGATCCAAAGAATCATCCTGATCCATCATTTTGTGGGCTCTTGCAAAATCATTCCTAATTTTGGTTTCCATAGTTACCTCTATGACACACGAGTCCAATGAGCATCTTCTATCAGTGAGTTCTTTCCTCTTCTCTCTTGCATATTAGAGTCTTGACTTTCATTAGATTAGTTTTCTTGGGACATTTACATTCTTCTTTACTACATTTATTTTATTGCATTTACATGTCATTCTAGATTAGCTTAACTACCTATATATCCTATTTTTAGTTAATCAATAATTGATTAAAATGTTGAAATGAAATTAGAAATCATAATAAAAACTATGAAACCGAAATGGATAATGGAGGTTGGTATGCAAGCCTACATCTCTCGAGTTCATCTAAAATGATCTATTAAAATTTCTAAAATTGTAAGTACAATAACCCTTACAATCAACAAAATAGATCAAAACATGCAATAATGTACTTTTATACCTTTGAAAGATTCTGATAAAGCTCAGTAAACTTCTTTCACCTTCCTGAAGTACTTTTTCGAGGTCGCTTCCTTAGGAATTTTACAAATAGTGACTTTTTGTAGCATAACGTGACATCTCAGATTTTCCTAAATAGGAAAAGGATTACACCATTAGGATCATGATAAATTTCTCGAACATTTCTCCTTTTATTCCAAATCCTCGGATCGAGCCTAGGTGGTCCAAAACTAAAGATAACTTAAAACATGTCTATTGTGCCTTATACACATGGGCATGCAAACACACTCTGTAAATAGTTGTGAGTTCACTTAATAGCTCACCGAGATAATATATTGTGATGATATGGGAAATATTTTTATTTTGGTGGTTGGGTCCAAACCACCCCAACCACCGTCCACCAAGTTTTACTTCCCATTGTGGAAATATCCCTCATTTTAAGGGTTAGCATATCATATAGCCTTTATGTAGCCTTTCACACCCAATTTAAAATGTGGATGTGACCACGTATATTCTATTTTTCCATGAGACACATAGTGTGGCAATCAAGTTTTAATGGTTCCTTCGCATTAATAAATGGTTCACATGAGTTATATGGTTGAGCAAAACGCATAGGTAGCGAGGTTTATATAATGTGTGGTGGTATATTTCAAGCCCACATAAAACACGTTGATTGTAGTATTAATGAATGGCAAAGTGGCATTGGGTAATATGCCACATAGTGGTTGGTGGGGGATAATGTGGAATGCCACATGAAAATTATATAGCTCACCCTCCATTAAATGAAATTGTCCAATGTGATAAACAACTCAATGTGAGCTCACCCAAATGCAATATATACATATATCTCCCATGTTGATAATAAAAATATAATAGAAGGTAAATATAATTAACTTGTGGAAATTTCGTAATGAATAAATGGCTCCAAAGAGACCCTCCATCAAAAGAGTGTGTCAATCTGGTTAAGGGCCCCTATCCAAGAAATAATAGGCCCTCAATTTTTTATCCTGACTCATCAAAGACCAAAGTGTTTTAAAAGAATATTTGCATTTTTTCCCATCTTGCTGATTGGCTGTTGACCCTTTCTAGTCCGATATTTGACCAGCTATATCTCAAGCTCATGAATTACGTTTCAGCATTCTTGGAACATTCAAAAATATATCGAATGCTCTACCAATATGTAATGGTTTAAGTAAATTTTGGGAATATCCGAAGCTCCAAATGTCCTCTAGATCACAATAAGATATAGTGAAGAATTAAATAAGTAATATAATCTCTATATCACTTCGATCAAATAGTGTAATATTTTATGATCTAAGTAATATTTTTATGAAATACCCCTAGTTTAGGAACACTCCAAATATGATGGGTTTTCACTAGGGTATGTGGATTTAAGAATCCATAAAATATGTGTGCGACTATCTATAGACTAAGCGTATGTACAACTATCTCATGTGTACTATATGTAGTCGTGCATAAAAAGCAGGATGTTAAATTTCTAAAACCTAATTAATGAAAGTTTCTAAGTCTATGTAATGAATAAACCAACTAGATGTTGATCCTAATTTAATCTTTTTACATGTATTATTTTTAAATTTTTTTCACAAGAGATGAAATGAAACATACAAATTGGATTGTAATAAGGTCCTTGGGCTATAGCTAAAATGTGTTATATCATCGTATTTATGCCCTATTTTTGACTATCGAGAATGTTTTAGAAGAATGAGTATCAAACCATGAGATGATGCAATTTTTGGCTAAGTAGAATAAGCACATAGAAGAATATTTATGAGTAAGGAAATCATATAAAGGTTATCCTATGAGATCAACTACTTATATTGGTTCATTCAAGTTCCTCATTTTAATACACATAATCTTGATATTCATGAAATATGTGTAAGTTAGTAGTTATAGGTGGGTTTTTAGTATAGGTTGATTCTATATATGAAACTATTTGATGTAAAAATATGTCATTATGAAAATGACTCTTTTTACTATGAGTTGTTGAGATACTTGAAATGTAAGAAATATTTACCCATCACTTGATGTAATTTCTGTGCTTGCTTGGTATGAATTCCTATTATTGAATTTCATCTCATTTCAATATTAATATTTTGATATAATTATTATGATACCATCATAATGAAAACTAATATTCTCATTATTTATATCCATGGTTTCTACCATTTGTGTTGGCCAATTTTGTCTCAAATTTGCATCAAAATCTTTTTATAGAAGGCACGTTAAATAATATACTATTAATGATTCTAGGTTATAAAGCAAGTGGTAAAGTGATGTGTCCAAATGAAATTTGATGATGTAGGGTATGCTCAAATTCATCTTAACTATGTCCAAGTTGATGGATGAAGTATATAATGTATTCATTATATTATACTTAATTGATTATGATTCCTTTCTAATATTGACTTCTATATTACTTCTAATATTGAATTTTATATTAACAACTTACATGAATATTTGGTTGATCCATCCTTTATTCTACAATAATTTGAATTGATTTGCCTCCTTTTTAGGGACCTCTTTTATAAGGACATATGCTTGAGTAGGCATGTCATTTCTCACTTGCTTAGGTATGTTGTTACTTTCTTAGACACTTCAAAATGCTCATGAGATATATCGGTGTATTTCTCCTAATATTTTATGAGAATGGTTCCATAATAAATGAGTTATTTAATACTTACATTTAAGGAAAAAATCATTTTCCATGCCGTTATCATTGATATCATGATAATTACAAAATTAATTTACCTTATGTGGTATAAGATAATGTTTTGATCAATCCGAGTTCCAAGAACAATAATTAATTTGCTTTCTATCAAATTGTGTTAGGATTATCCATTTTTTCACGTTTATGTTTTTTTATTGAAGTAACTCTTTAAGGTGTATCACAACACTGTTTTTTATAATTTTCAATCTTTAATATAATTATATTTGTTAGAACTTGATGTAATAGAGGTATTAGAATATTTATTCAAGGTATGTCTTATGCACATGAGAATGCACCTATGAAAATTATAGAGCATAATATAAATTAATGGTATCAATTAGATTGGAATGGTCAAACAATATTCAATCCTCATGAGAAATAATACTAGAAAAAGTTTTGAAACGGATTCATACTTTTATCAAGCATCACTTTGTTAAAAAAGTGACAAAGCCCCAAAAAAACATTAAAGTTGTTTCTCTTTAGAAATTGGATGGAATATTGTTTGATATACAATACTTGTAACGTAAATGAAATAATCTTGGATAGCCTCAATAAGTTATTGTTTTATATTTTATAATCTATTGACATTAGCATCAATATTGTTGTGTAACTCAAAGTGTAAAATATGTTCTTTTAAAATCACAAAAGTGTCAATAGACCCACTAGGTAAGCCTTGAAACCAAATTAAAGTTGTAGACATCTAAAATGTCAACATAATTAATTCTGATTAATTTTTCCTATAAATATCCTAACATCATCATTATCTAATTAATCCCTTTCCTATAAAATATCACATATACACTTTATCCTTATTAATTTAATCATTTATCTAATATCCCATCATCCCCACCCATCAAAGTTTACCATCTCACTTTGATCATAAAATCCCACACACTATATAACACCTTAACAAACAAATATCACATCCTAGCTCAACCGATCCCCTCTTTTCCATCCAAATCAACCATCCCATGTTGATCCTAACATCCTAAAAACCATCCAATAACTCAATCAACAAATATTTGATCTTAAATCATGTATCAACCAATCACCTCCTAAACCATCATCTCCCAACCAACCCCATCCACAATTTTCCCTTCATAAGATCCCTACCCCTCACCCCATTGACTTCCTCTTTGAGGAACCTGAATCATCTCAATCCACACTCTGATCTAGTCAACATAAACCACTATCCCCATAAAACAATTACATCGACTTTGACAACCTCACTAACTTTGATCTAGACTAAGAGGCAATCCATTATGTTATTTTTAATCTAGTCACTAATCCCAAGCCAAAAAACCATCCCAAATTCTAACCTTCAAATACCCTATTAGTCATCATGACCTACACCTTCATCCCATAAAAATTATACAAATAATCCTCCACCATCCCAAATCTTAGCTCCTAAATACAATCATCTTATAACCTAAAATTGAGTCCAATTCACATATCCACAACAATCCCGAAAAATTAACTGAAAATTATCATCCCCCACATCTCATCTTAGTTCTCCATCCTCATATTCTTCATCATCCCAACCCGATCCTATGCAATTTCTCCTAGATAGTCCCACATCCCTAATCCACCATAAAATGTAGACTCTAAGCCTATCTCATCCCCTCCAGCACCTAAGCCCAATAATATTAAAACTATCTCATCTAGTGTGCCTCATATTTCACCCTCATCCTCTTCATCCACACCTAATTCTATCTTAACTCATTCATCACCTAAACCTAACACTATCCCATCCTTTAATCCTATTTCATCTCCACCATCTACTAATCATAAAACATCTAACACAAATCTTAAGGCACCAACTCCTATAACTAAAAATACAATCCCAATCCTCTCCTCACCCCATATCTTACCCAATATAATGAGGCTCCTATGCCACCTTCATCTACTTCATCCCTAAATTGATCAAATCTAATGTGGTTCCTACACCACATCCATCTCCCAAATATCCTTCATCTCCAACATCACCCAAATATAATGTGACTCCATATCACACCCATCCCCTTCATCTAAATATACCCACACCTTCAAATACATATACTAATCCTAAACAATCTAATCCTAAGCGAAAAGCAATCTACCTCAAAACCACATACTCTAACCAATCCAAAATCAACCAGATCTACTTCATCCTCTAAAATACCAAACCATCGACTTATTTGTGCCTAATCCATCCCATTCATCTTCTAAGCCACACTAATATAATTTTACTCATAAATCCCAATCAACTAAAACATCTCATAATCCACCAAATCTTGCACCAATGTCCTACTCCCCCAAAACCATTTAACCCAAACCACATCACTCCTTTAGGAGAATCCTTGACCACCATCTTCCATCCTCTAAAAATATTCAACATGATCATCCATCCCCAAATGAAATCTCATGATCAGAACCTTCCCAAACCATCTTGGTATGAGGAAGACTATTATTGTGACTTCCATCACACTCATCGACATTCTACTAATTGTTGCATGTAATTCAGGTCTTATGTCCAAAAACTCATTAAATAATGGATTTTTGTTCGTATACCTATTTATCTACCACCTTTCCATCCCAATCCTCTCCCTAACCATCATCCACCATCCAAATCCCACTTGACATCCAAACATCATCAACCATCCAAATCTCATCATACATCCAAAAATCCCTCACCAACCAAAAACTAAAACAAATCTCACCTCCCATCCTTTGTTAAGTTTGACCTCTTAGCGGATGACAAAACTACAACCCCCTAGTCTCATGATGACCACATGGAATCATCTTCCCCATCCACTTCATACCCTATATCCAAAAATATGTTCACTAATATGAAACATTAAGGAAAAGGATTAGGAATCCATGAACAAGGCATTCACAAACCCATCTCCCTTCATCAAAATCCAGGTCATTTAGGATTAGGGTATAAACCTAACATTAACAATACCCTCCCAATACTCCATCAAAACCCATTTCTACCACTCCTCTTATTGATCCTACCATCCCAACCACTCAACCTAATCATAAATCATTTAATCCTCCTACAAATACCAAACACCTAAAAATGGATTGAGCACATTATTTATTCCCTATGCACAGATGTTCTTTCCCTCTCACTCATCCTCCTTCCATCCAACATCCAAATCCATTTACATCTAAACCATTCTTATTATCATATCCATTCTTATCCTCTCCCAATCCATTCATTTGAACACTTCATCTGCTTGCTCACACATGTTGTAATATAATAGTACCTACTACAACTGACGTTGTGTGACCTTGGTCTATCATTACCTCCAACATTTAAGAAAAAATGTCCTTGTAGATATCCACACACTTTAACATACTTAATCAACTTGTGGTGAAGATCCTTGGAAATTATTTTAAAACTCTAGCCAATGTCATCTCCACACTCTTTTCCACCCCCCTATCAAGCCACCAATGATTCTTAACCCCATGAGAGTTCTCAAGAGAGTGGAACCTTTTTATGAAAAAATATCCAAATATAGAAAAGCAAAAATAATATAAAAATTTAAAATATCAAATAAAATACACCTCAAGAATCTCTCTAGGGTGTTTCCAGTAATCTCTAACTGGGTTATAGATGTTTTTTGGAAGTAGAGTAATGATGTAATAAGAATAAGATGCATCTCTGTTGGGGCTATGGGAGTTTGGGTTATGAAAGAGAATTACATGGCTTAGCCTTACGTTCACCCTCCAACCACCTATGTGACTAAATTACTCCCTATACATTAAAGAGTTTATCTTCGCATATTACCCATTAAGTCTTCATTGTAAGTAGTAATAGACCATCACAATAAAAACATTGATCTTGTAGAGACATATGAATCGCATGTTGCAGGTATTGTTTCGACGTTGGTCACACTTATATTTTATTCCAACTCTTTCTTTATGATAATTTCCATTACGCTCATATTTTTTCATCACTCGATGCTATTTTCCTTCCATCCATCACATCCATATCTTTTTTCCTTGGATCTAACATTTGTGAGCATATGGTGATCCTTTCCTTTCCATTCAATCCTCATCATGCCCCTTTTTAATGGTCATTATAATAAATGGGGAAACCTTACTACCATCCATTGTGGGCATCATCCATTTTAGATACTTCTCACTTCCCATCCTACCCTACACCTGGAGGAAAATATAACCCATCCATCCATCCACACTGGCCACCCTACTTTACACTTGGGGGACACTACATCTATCCCTCAATCTATCCCCTTATACTTTAGGGAATATCTTATCCATATCCCCCATATTATCCTATACCACATATCTCATCCTATTTATCTCCATGTTTCACCTAATTCTAGATCGTTTCTTTGAATGTTGTGAAAGCAGATAAGGGTAAAGGGCTAGGAGGAATACCTATTGAAATGTTGGTTGTAGGTTGTTGCGTGCGTATGACTTTTGGATCCACAACTGATCATGAGAGATTCCTTTTTACTTAAAGGAACTACTTGAAATGGAATACAAGACCACCAAATAACAATTGAACAAGTATATGCAATGGACTGCCTAGTGTGTTCTAGATGGGAAGTGTGATACTTTCTAGATGGTGTCAATCCACTATCTTAAACAAATTAATTCTAACAATAAAGGAAATAAGATCGTAGTTAAAATGATTTAGGTATCTCATTCATCAACAATAAGCAAATTCATTCACAATGGCTAAAGGTTATGATGAATCGAAGATCAAGGTCTTGGTTAGTGGTAATGCAGTCGGTGAGATTCTAGGTGGTTTTGGGTATTTGGTGGGGGTTGAGAAGCTCTGTTCTTGGTTTCTGGTAAAAGACATAGAGATCTATGTTAGTCTAGTATGACTGGTGTCAATTTAGGTTAACGGCGACGAGGTTGTGGTAATGTGCCGTATGGTATGGTATACAAAAACTCAATAAAACTTGGCAAGGTGATAGATCTGGTGCTAGATGAGAATGACAGGGCAATGACAAGGTTCTTGTGGGTCTTGGGTATGCATAGGAATGATGAAAGTCTGGATGTGGGTAGTTCAATGGTGTGGGTAAAGGGATGGTCAAGTTTGCATGGAGGTAAAATGGTGGGGGATGGGAATGGGAGTGAAACTAACAAAAGAAGTAAAAAGATATGCTAAAATGCTAATGAACCAGTGTTGGTTAACAAAAAATTACTGTTTGTATGAGCTTAATGTCTGGTTGGAAATGGTGGGTGATCAAATGGAAGGAATTTGGTGTGGTGCTGGCACTTCCCGGATGTTCCCGTGAAGGAAAATGGCTGTGTGATTGCTTCCGGTGCTGGCTATGGATGCTTTGATGTGTGTACTAACGTTGGTTCTACTTGCATGCAGCTCTGGTTTTGTCACTTGTTCTCAAAAGATGTGATTATCTCTCGAAAAATGTGCCAACCTCAAAATAAGGTTGTTTTGGGGTTAAATGGTAACCGATAACAGTTTCTAGCTTAACCGATGGTAGTTTAGGGTAATCGACATCGGTTAGGGTGGGATTTCCTAGGTTTACTAAATTAGGTAGATCCCCTTGATTTTTTGGGATCTCATTCATTTTTCCCTGCAGATTAGAATGGAAGCTTCCTTTCTAACATGCGGGAATGTGGTTGAGAGTAGGTTGATTTTTAGGGTTTGGGTAGGTCTTAGTTAGTTATGGCAACTTACTAAGAATAGGTCTTAGGGTGAGGTGGATATGTGGGCATTATCCCAATTAGGATATTTAAATAATAAATATGGTGAGATAATGAATTAATTTAATTAAATTAATTAAATTAATATTAGAGTGGGATGAAAGGGGCCATGGTTAGGTAAATGTGTTCAAGGTATTTATTTGACGAGGGACCAAGGGGAGTGTGACCTAATTTTAGTGTCTACATTTTCCCCTTTTTGTTGCGTAGCTTGTATTGGCGAGCGATGCTTGATAAAAATAAGATGTGGTTGCCCCATGTGTGGGTGAAGGTGATCCCCCTCAAACCAAGAACTGATGAGGTAGAAGGTAGAATCGGTAAGTGGTTTGATAAAAGGTGAATGTGATGAAGAAGAAGTGGGGTAGCGGGTAAAAAGGGAAAAAGGTCCACTCGGGTAATCTAGGTAATGGGTCAAGGTCAAAGGTAGTAAAATTCAAACACATGCACACATATAAACCGCAACTTGGTACAAAGTTGAAGATCAGGACAAACTCTACATTGCCTAAGGGTGATAGTTTTATCTAGACAAGGTTGAGGTGATTTCGGTATCAAGGTATAGGATATGGTCAGGAAACATGACATAGGTTAGGTGTAGGAACGTTGAGGTATGTTCTAGTACACCAAGGGTAGGGTAAGGATAAATAGCATGGAGAAGGAGGCAAGGCAAGGTCCATATATCCATCAACACGAGTAAAGTGCCACAAGGTATAACAAGCACATGAGGTCACAGGTCACGAGCGATGCTCCAGGTCCAAGTATCTAGGTCACTGACATAGGTAGGGCCAAGGTATGGGAAAAATAATGAGTCCCCGAAAGAGGACAAGGTGAGGTAGTAAATGATAAGGTCAAGAAGATCTAGTGTAGTGTCCTAGGGAGGTGTGGGTGAGGTGAAAAAAGGATTCAGGTCAAAAATTGGGGGTAAGGGGTAGGAAAAGTACTAAGTGACTAAATCGATGATAGTTAAAACGAACCGATGCCAGTCAAGGTGGACCGACCATGGTAAGCTAGGGCATAGGACCGATGTCGGTTATGGTAAACCGATGCCGGTTAGGTCGGGGTTGTTATAAAAAGAGAAAAATATGTGTTTTTGCAAATCATTTGTCTTTTAGGGAATTGGGAAAATGACAAGAGAGATAGAGAAAAAGTGGAAAGTGAAAGAGTGAAGCTGAGGACTGAGTTGGCGAGCCACATGGCTGGTGAGATTTGGTTGATAGGTGGATCCACGGGCTAGGTGGGATCGATTTGATTGGATTGAGTGATTGGAGAGTGAGTAGTCATTAGGTGATGGCAAAGGCAAGAGAGGGATCGGGGGACCACCAAGTATAGTGGCTTAGAGGTACCACCACGTTGATGACAATGTGATGAGGTAGGATTCAATCCCGCTTGTGTTTTATTTGTTGGATTGAATTTAAAGGTTAGGTGGGTAAAAATGGTTTTTTCATTTTTGGGGGAAAAGAAATTTTGAATTATGGGAGGGAAATCTAGTAAAATAGGAGTGTGGAGGGAGGGGATTAGGTAAAGAAGGGGTAGGGAAGGGTGTAGGAGGGAATTGGGTAGGATTGGGTGGGTAGAAGGGAGGAAAAGGGAATTAAAAGGAAAAAATGGGGGTTAAGCGTTGTGGGTTTTCGACACGATAGTGATCGGTGTCGGTTGGAGGGTAGCGACGCGTCAATGCTAGGGCACCGGTATTGGTCACGAAGTAGGTGACCGATGCCGATTGAAGGGGGACCGGGGTTAGTTAGGGGTAACCGGTGCAGTCAGATTTGGAGAAAAAGGGGGCCAAAAGGTGCCCAAGGTTGGGTGGGTGAGGTAGATAGAGGTGTGGAAGGTTGTTTAGGTGAAAATCATAATATAGGTAAGGGGTAAAAATAGGTAAGGGTGGAGTTGTTAGGGAAAAAGTATAGATGTGTGGGAAAATAGGTAAGGTTAGGGAGTGGGTCAAAAATGGAAGTAAGTGAGGGATCGGGGTGTGTGTAAATAGGTAAGGTGATATTGGGTTGGGTAGGTGTAGGGTAGGTAAGTCAGTCGGTTGGGTAGGGTTGAGTTAGGGTCAGTTGGTTAGGGTTGGTTTGGGGTGGAGGGTAGGCTAGGGGATAAATGGGTGAGTAGCGAAGTTAAAGAGGTAGGGTAATGGGTATGGGTATGGGTGAATGCAGATATATGGTCTTATTTTAATAATGTGATTGATTTGTTGGATATAGGTGAGAGATCGGCTTAGGATGCGCGATAGGTGCCACCCCTTCTCGTGATAAATCATGGTGCAACAAAACCCGAGGAGTTGCGGCGTGGAGGAGGTGGGCACGAGTGGGGTCTGACGACGCCATTGGCGTGCGATCGACTACGCCAGCTGAGTCCGATGGTTGCCCTCATTAATAGATGGGATGTCGCGACCAACACGTTCCACCTCTTGATGGGTGAGATGACAATCACACCTGGAGGATGTGTTTAGGATCCTGCGATTACCCATATTGGGGATACATGTATATTTGATCTCCTAAGAGGCGTCCGAGGAGTTGATGTTGACGGTGTTTGGGGGAGGGGATGGTGGAGCTGACATTCCACAGTGCTACCTTAGCTATGTAGAGATGTACCTATCCGTCAAAGGAGATGAGGCTAGTAGTATTACTCGATGGAGGATCTACTACTTTGCACTACCGGGATGCAAGAGGGTGGGAGATTTCGCGATCTTTGATGGGAGTATCACATGACATGATGATGGAGAGGACCTGGTTTTCCTGGGTGCCAACATTTCTGGTGTAGTTATATAGAGAGCTGTGGGTGTATGGGTGGCGCCACAGTTTTACCATATGTTACACCATTTTACTTCACTACTAGGCCTATGAGCACATTGTCTATGTGCGTCTAGTGGGTATGATCCAAGAAGATGCTTCTAAGCTAGGATTTGTGTGGGTGGGGTATAGGCGATGGGTGCCTATTATTGGAGAGTGGCGATCAGATAGGGCTACACATGATGTAGCATATTACGATGGCTATTGGAGGGATTGTCTAGGGTAGATATTATATGGAGACCGTATGTGGGTTATCCCTCATACAGATAGATGGCTAAGGAGTTAGTTGGCATTCAACTACTCAGATGGAAAGAGGGGTGCTATGTATGAGAGCACAAGATGATCCCCATTGATAGGGTCAGACGGGAGTTTGGGCTATGACAAAATATACCTCCACCCTTCTTACAAAGACAAGAGAGATGACGTGGAGAGGCCATTACCTCTACTACGGTGATAATACCGACAGGCAGGAGGAGCGGTGATAGATCGGCTGCATCGATGATGCCAAAGTGATAAATAGATATAGATAGTGGTGGGAGGCTCATTTACAAGCAATACCACCTGACCAAGACATTCAGATTTAGCCACCATCACGGTGTAGAGAGACACCTTACAGGGGCGGGTGGTGACCCTAACTACCTGCAGGTTGGGGATGGTACGAGGGTAGTTATCTACCGAGAGGTGGAGGTGGCTGAGTTAAATGCACAGCGGTGGCGGTCTTGAGCCTAGATGTCCTAGGGTGGAGATGGAAATGGTGATGATGGTTAGGTGGCCACCCTACATGTACAAGTTACAAGGTTGTAGGGGAAACTAGCCACTACACAAGTGTAGATCAGGCATTATAGGTGTAGGTATATGCACAAGTTCAAGGCGATGGTACCTTCACGAGCACCGGGACCAGTCCTAGTTCACGGGTAGGGCGGAAAGGGTCCCACAGACAAGTATAGGGGCCGAGGCCTATGGGACCACGATAGACCATACCCATATCTATATTCTGAGATGCCCTAGGTGAAGCGAGATGCTTTCTGGGATCAATTGATGGCGACCAAGATATATTTTATATCTTATGGAGAGTATAGGGCACAATAGGCCTCGAGTGAGAGGACTAGATCCTAGAATCATAGTGTAGAGAGCACGGGGCCATCAAGCCCTAAGACATGATCAGTGGTGAGGCCACCGGCTTACGAAGGCTGCAGTTCAAGTGATGTACGGTAGGGGGCCAAGCATGACCTATGGCGGGTGGTGAGATGATACCGGGCCGTTAGACAGGAGATGAGGAGGAGACCGGAGATATTAACATGGAGGATGTCCGACGGGATGAGGCCTAATTCCCATCCCTATATTTTGATGTATTTTAGTCATTTTTGATATATACTAGCTTGTGTGCCAAAGATGGTGAGGCTGTTATGAGAGTTTTGAGAGACTGGATTATATACACTAGCCTACATGCCGAAGACATTGGATATTTATGGATATGGGTATTCTATTTATAGAGATGATGATGATTATGGGCATTATGTGTTTGTGTTGATAACATTTTATTATTATGCATAGATGGATTCATGATAGGTGTGCTTAGGCATGGATTGAGTTAGGTTGTGGTCTAGGCATGGATCGAGTTAGGTTTTAGGCATGGTTGAGTTAGGTTTTGGTCTAGGCATGGATTGAGTCAAGTTTTGGTCTAGGCATGGATTAAGTCAAGTGTGGTCTAGGCACATATTGAGTCAGGTTTTAGGCATGGTGGAGTTAGGTTATAGGCATGGATCGAGTTATGTTGTGGTTTAGGCATGGATTGAGTCTAGGTTTTAGGCATGGTTGAGTTTAAATTGGTTGAGGTTGTAATTCATAAATTTGTGTAATGAATTATGATATGGGTCATGTTTAAGATGTTTTATAATACATGCATGATGATGGTAAAGAAATGGTAGGCAAAAATAAATGTATGTTTTGGACGATGATAAAAATCTGAAGCAAATTGTCATTTGTTTGATTTAATTTCTAATTTTTGATATAAAAAGGAAACTAAATAGTGTAGAATGTGATTTAGGAAAATGAAAGATGAATTGGTTAGGTAGAGAGTCACGAGCTAACCTCCATGGGCCCCATGCCCTCAGAGTGCTACCTACATAGTCCTAGCGAAAAGGGACCTTAGGCCGATGTAGCTCTCCCATAAGCTAGGGAAGAATATGAGGAGGTATGAGAACGAGTTGGTAGGTTGTAGGCATGATTTGAGTTTAGGTCTATCGGTGAGTTGTGGGTGAATTATTATAGGTGATTTTGATTATGGTAGAAGAAGAATATTACCCAAAGGTAAGCATCGAGGACCAAGTCCTGTATAAGGTAATCAATATGTAATAAGGAAGGTTAAAAGATAAGAGGAGGTGAGAAAGCCTCCTGATTGGTTAGGATCATAACGAGTAAGTCATACCTGAGATAGGCTGATGAACATAAGACCCTAAAGACTTTGCATGATGGATTATTCTAAAGGTGTAAAGTAGTCGCATGACCACCAAATGTCATGGTTCCATGAGGTCCCTTGAGGTGGTAGGAAATGAGAGTGCGAATGGTGAGAGGGATGAAAGGTGGTTAATATGGTAGTAGGTATCATGCCTTTTGGCAAGAGATCCAAGGTCACAATGGGCAAGTCCATGATGAAAAAGTTTTTATTTGACTTGGATTTAAGATAGACTGATTGATGTGGGAAGTCTATATGGGATGAGGAAATTAACTCCTTGAGGTCTTCGTGAAGCTCGATCGATGCGGGAAGCTTGATTCTCGTCTCTTTTTTTTAAAGAGCTTTACATAGCCGTCCTTCAAGGGAACAATCTATTTGTAGCAGCAATTGTAGAGATAACGATGTCCTTTTAAGGAGTCATCTTTTTATTAGAAGTTTGACTCAAGGAGTTGGATCCCATGTGAGGGCTTTTAAGTCATGGAAAAGACTAAGGTGAAGAATAGGATTCTTGTTCAGAAAGTAGGGTGAAATGACCATGGGATCTCATCTAAAAACAAATGAAAAGTATCCATGAGAATCATGCTATGTGCAGCGCCATGGTACACATATTCAAGAGAAGATAAAAAGTGACGGGTATACACATGATTCTTGTTTAATCATTGGTGATGGTGTAGGAAGTGGATAGCGCTCAAGGGACGAGCATGGAAAGAGGTAAAAGTGAGGAAGGATTAAAAGTCAATAGTAGAATGGTCTAAGATGCAAGGTATTAAGGGGCTCACGTTCAAAGTTTCTTTATCAGTGAAGATAAATGATAAGCACCGATCTATAAGTATGAGTCACGATGTATGGTCTAAGCCAATTAGGAGCAAATTTTCCCCGTTTAATTTTTTTTGCTTTAGTTACATGTTGATTTTCTTTCAGGACAAGGTCACCGACTTGGAAGTTTCATTCATGGACACGTTTTTCGTAGGCACATTTGATACACTTTTGGTAAACTTGAAGATGGTCAAGAGCATTAAGACGATGTTTGTCTAATAATTCAAGTTGTGCTAAATGGTCGATGAAATTCGTCATCATTGAGCATGTCATGGATAGAAATGTGGAGTGAGGGAATTTGGAATTTGAGAGGAAAAACAACGTCTCAGTATCGTAGACCGAGAGAGAAAATGTGTGGCAGCGAAGTGGAAGTGTGAATACTAGTACGGTATACCCATTGTGGTGAAAGGAATGTACGTATGCTAGTCCCTCCCATTATAGTTAACTACTTTCATGAGAATTTTGTTCGGGGTTTTGTTAGTGGATTCAACTTGGGTGTTGGTTTGTGGGTAATAAGGTGACGAAAACTCATTTGAATGCCAAAGGCATCACAAAGTTTTTGCAAGGTTTTATTTTTGAATTGTTTTCCATTATCGGTGATGAGGTGATGAGGACACAAAGTGACAAATGATGTGATGATTGATGAACTCACATATTTGTTAGGTTGTCGAGCTTGTTTTCATGTGTGAAAGTGTTGAAGACTATACACTAAGAGTACTATACACTTTTCATGTATCCTCGCGAGGTTGAGGCGCAGCCCTAAATTTTTTTGGGGCCTTAAAACGTGCCCAATATATTGGGAAACGTGATTTTCTCATATGGGTGGGATTTTGACCCATATGTTTATGGGATGGTTTTTTCCTATGGTTTTGATACCCATGGTTTTGTAAAACTGCTTAAGCAGTTGTCTATTTATATGGTTTTATGCATATGATAGATGGATGAAAAACATTGCGAGATGTGTTTTGAATTCGGGTGTGAATTTATATAGTTTGTTAAGCATAGCTCAAAAAATATGGGTATTGTATTGAGAGAGTGGTGGCTTGTAATAAAATCTAAGCAAGTGATTCTTGGTGGATGTAACCCAAATTGGGTGAACCACATTAAATCTTTGTCTCTTTGTGTTGTGTTATTTTACTTTACACTTTTATTTGAGATCTTTAATATTTTCTACATATTAGTCTCTCTTTGTTGTAATTTTGTCAGGATTATTCCACATATTTTATCCCTTATTTCCTAACAATTGGTATCGAGCATGGTTTGGTTTGCTGAAGTGTTGAATCACAGGAAAGTTTTATCTTGAGTGGGAGCTATGGAGATGATGGAAGATCTAGGGTTGATAAATTCAACAGAATAATTTCAATCTTTGGAAGATGCGAGATGGAAGATTACCTTTATTAGAAGGATCTTTATACTGTTGTCCGAGAAGGTGAACAAACCTCGAGCATGATAGATGTGAAATAGGATTTTTGGATAGGAAGGCACTTGGGACAATCCGGATGGGTCTTGAATCTTCGGTATTATTTAATGTTTCAAAAGAAAAGACTACAAAATAACCTGATGGATGCATTAGGGAATTTGTATGAAAAACCCTCCGCCTCTAATAAGATATTTTTAATGAAAAAGTTTTATAATATGAAGATGTCGAGAATGGTTCAATAGCGAGATCATGTAAATGATTTTAATACGGTTGTAAATATGCTAGCTTCGGTTACAATAGAATTTGATGAAGAAGTTAGGGCTTTATTAGTTCTGTGCTCTTTACCTAAGAGTTGGAATAGCCACAGTAATGACTGGGTAAGCAACTCGGTTCCCGCTAACTCAAATTTGAAGTTTGAGGATGTTGTAGGGGTGATTCTAAGCGAGGAAATGTGAAGAAAAAGCACTAGTGAATCTTCTACTTCAGGAATGCTTTGATAGTGGAAAATAGAGGGAGATAGAAGAATAGAGGAAATCATGGAAAATCAAAGGATCGACAAGGTCAAAATACAAAAGCAAGATAGTATGCCGGCCTTGTGGAAAGTCCTGGGCATGCAAAGAAGAATTGTTGGGAGCTTCAGAAAAGAAGAAACAATAGGAAGAAAACAAGGAGGAAAATGTGGCAACAGTAGTGTATGTCAAGATGCTTTGATTCTTTCTTTGCAGAATATTACCGAATCTTGAGTTTTAGATTCGAGGGCTTCTTTCCATGCTTCTCCACATAGGCATTATTTTGTTGATTATGTTTAAGGAGATTTTGGGCATGTTTTTCTTGGTGATGATGAGCCTTGTAGCATAGTTGGAAAAGGTTTTGTTCGGAGTTAAGATGCGAATGGGAATACTTGACTATTGAAGGATGTCGACATGTGCCTACATTAAGAAAAAAATTTATGTCGCAGTGTGGCGATTGGGAAGTGATGGTTGTACTTATGATACTTACTGATCAACTCTTGGAAGGTAATAAGGGTGCTCTTATGGTGGCAAGAGGTAAGAAGGTTGGAACCTTGTATTTAACCACTTATAGCACCAATTTTTGTAATCTTGTGGCTTCATAAGTAGATACTGACATTGTGGCACTATAGGATCGGTCATATGAGCCATAAGGGCATGGAGATCATAAAGAAGGATTTTCCTGGATATAGAGAAACAAGTTTGGAGTTCTATGAGGATTGCATATATGAGAAACTTACCTACAAAGAAAGAGAGTAAGTTAGAGATGGTGCATTCGATGTGTGGGGGCTGGCTCAGGTATCATCTCTTGGGGTTTAAGTTATTATGTTACTTTTATTGATGAAGCAACAAGGAAAGTTTGGGTTTATTGTATTAGAAACAAATCTGATGTATTTGACACGTTTGTTAAATGGAAAGCCTTGGTAGAAAATGGAATAGGTCTTAAGCTAAAATGTCTCAGTCGGATAATGGAGGGGAGTATTATAGTAATGAATTTGATGATTATCATTTCTAAGAATGGAATCTACAAGCAAATGAGTTCCAGAACTCCGCAATGAATGGGGTATCGAAAGGATGAATAGAACAATAATGGAACATGCTAGGAGCATGAGGTTACATGCAAGACTGCCTCTTTCTTTTTGGGCAGAAGTGGTGAGCACAACTGTGTACTTGATAAACAAAGGACCCTCAAGTGCCTTGGATGGAGGCATACCTGAGGAGGCTTGGTATGGTAAGAAATTTGATTATTCATTTCTTAGAGTCTTTGGATGTGAGGTGTTTGTTCATATAGACAAGGATGAGAGGACCAAGCTAGAGGTTAAGTCGGAAAAATGTAATTTCATTGGTTATGGTGGCGATGACTTTGGATATAAATGTTAGAGTATTAAGAACAAGAAAATCATTTGATCTATGGATGTGGTCTTTAATGAGAAAGTCATGTATAAACAAAAATTGTAGGAAAATAGGAATAATCCAAGAAAGAATATGCGGTTGTAGAGGATCTTCTAGATGGAAAAGTGACACATGAATTAGTTCAGGAACCTCCTAAACAGAACCCCAAACTCCTATATTGAGGAGGTCTTCTAGGGTAAGAAGAGAACCTAAACGTTTTTGTGCTTCTCTTTATTATTTATTACTCACTGATAGTGGAGAACCAGAGAGCTTTGATGAAGCAATGCAGGTAGATGCTAGGAAGAAGTGGGAGCAAGTCATGGATGAGGAGCATCAGGCTCTCATGGAGAACCAGACATGGGATTTGGTGAAGCTACTCAAAGGAAAAAAGAGAATTACATAACAAGTGGGTGTTCATAGTCAAAGAGGAAGAAGGAGGCAAGAAAAGATACAAGGCCCGGTTGGTGGTCAAGGGGTTTGCATAGAAAAAAGGTATAGATTTTGATGAGATTTTTTCTCCTGTAGTAAAAATGACTTCTATTAGAATTGTTCTAGGAATAGTTGCAGTAGAAGACTTGCACTTAGAACAACTTGATGTAAAGACTACATTTCTCCATGGTGATTTGGAGGAGGAACTATATATGCAACAACTAGAGGGATATGAGGTCAAAGGTAAAGAGGAGATGGTGTGTGTTGCCCACTCAAAATTCCCCTTGCTCTTGAAGTCATTTTCAAAAAAAAATTCAAGTAAAAGTGTCTTTTCTGGCGCTTTGGTAGTGTGAAAAGGTCGTGAGATTGAAAAAATCCATAGTTTTGGGTCATTTTGTATGTATTTCGGCCTGTCGGACATTTTTTCCCACGTGTCCCAAGTTAGAAGTGCGTTTTGTTCCCGATCGGCCGATTTCCACGAAGTTGTTCCATTTTGAACTTTCATGTGAACTTTTCGCCCCAAACGTCCCAAAGTTAATTGTGCAAGTTGTTCCAATTTCGGCGAAACACCGAACCACGTACTTTGCACATTTCGTCCCGAATGTCCCAAACTTCCGGACCTATTGTAACATTTTCACCCAACCGCCCGAGTCGCGACTTTAGAACTTTTGTCCCAAATGTCCCAAGTCAAAAAGTGCAAGTTGTTCCATTTTCAGCCGAAACACTCAGAACCACGTGACTTCGACGTTTCGGCCCCAATTGTCCCAAAAGACATTTGTGCGTCTTTTCCCCACCTCGCCCGAGCCGACGGTGAGCCGCGTGTTTCACGCATCCACGTCTCACATGTCCCTAATGAACCAAGTGTCATTCGTGCCAGTTTTTGCCGCTCTACCCGAATATCCTGCTTATTCAAATTGGTGGGTATGCATTAAATGCGCATTCATGACCTTTCTCTCTCCTAAACGGCTATATAACGAGCACACCACCTTTGCATTTTCCACATTGTTCCCATGCTACCCTTGCTCGAACCCTTGCAACCTAATTCCCTGCGCGTGTATCCCTTTTCTCTGTAATTCCTCCCGAGTTTAGGTTGCGGCTCTGAGACTATCAATATGAAGATCAAATTCCAGGGACAGGAACAAGTTTCACCACTAGAGTCTGCCATTCTCAATATTGGGGACAGTGAAGCTCGACATCTCGACTTCGGTGATTTTGGGCTTAGGTGGCGGATCTAAACACTACACCAATGGCACAAATGATTCACGATAGTGGTTTGGCCTTTGTTGGTGGTTTCCCGATCTCGGATGCAGTGTGTTGATACCGTGCTTTCATACGAAGCTCACTTCGACCCGCCCGAGCGAATTGACCAATATACACGCAGGGAACTCATCGCCAAACCGGATCACGCCACCATTAGCATCGCACTCGAGGATTCAGAGATGGATAATGCCATAGTCGTTCCCTAGGATCAAGCACGAGCCCAAATTCTCATAGGTTTTATCGAGTCTCTTTTGTCTAAGGACAGAGTTTTGGATCCTACCTCGTTGACTACTCTTCCACCACCTGTAGTCTTGAGCAAGATGAAGTACGAGTATCAAAGACATGCACAAGTATTCCATCTATGGTAATGAGCTATAGAAGCCATGGTGGATGATATGCTTGTTCGGGGTTTAACTTCATCGATGAAGCTTTCAAACTCCATGGAAAGGTGAACAATTTGCAATGAAGCTCTCCTCTACTATTGGGGTCCTGGATAAAGAGCTTAAACTCGGAGAACATTCTGCATAGTAGACCTTCGCCTTTATGGGACAGCAGATGAGAACATCTTACTTTGGCAAATAAGGTTTTGATGATGCCAAGGATAATCTATCAAAATCACGGGTTTATAGCGTGGAGTGGAAGATCAGAGTCTTGGAGGAGGCTTTGGGAGAATTGAAGAACAGCTGGTAGAAGGGCGAAGCCTTCAAGACACCGGTCGCCTCTCGCTTTCAAAGATATACACTGTCATCTTCGTGGATGAAAATTCTGGTGTTTCCCTTTCCACAAGAAATCAAAGCTCAATTCGAGCTTTTGTCAAAGATAATTTATTCAAGGAAAGCTCCATCTCTAAAGAAAAATGAAGGAAATCTGCTCTCTTCAATCTGCTATCAAGAAGCAAATAAATATTATCATACTCATGTCGAGTTTGATAAAGAGATGGAGAAATGTCTTGGATTTTGGACTCATTCTATGGCCAACACGTCAGCCTCTCGTGGCGCAGACATTTGAGGCATTAAAGAAATTCGAGCAGTGGATTCTCAAGTCGATGGGTCCCTCTCAAATTGATCTGCAACCTGTCTTCTTCCCCATTCTTTTCTCTTCTTCCCTTTCTTTTCCGTTTTCTTTGTAATAAGTTGAGGTACTGCGATTGGCGGTCCTTAACTATTCTTTAGTTAAAAGAAACGGTTACGAAGAGTAACTGATTTGTAAGCTATATAATGGCCTTCCTTACGCCATTCTAAAAGGAGGAAGAACTTGGCATATTTTCTGAAAGTGTAAATAGATCACAAAGAAATCAATACAGAAGGGCCTTCCATTCTTTGTCTATCTAATCTCTGTTATCTCTGTGTTTTCATTTAATTTTGTGAAGATCATTTGTCTCTAGTTTGTTAGTCTCACTGATTGCATATTTTCAAATATTGCGAGTATGGTGATCTTGTATAACCAAGAAGGAACTTTGTGTCCTTGATTAATGAATCTGAAGAAGGTTATTTACAGAACTTTGTGTCTTTAAATTTCATCTTATTCATCCAACGAAAATGATCTTGTTTTAAATTCACATGCAAATCGTCTCTGCTATCTATAATTCTCGCATGTTGCTTTTTTTCTCATCCTCGTATTCCCTTTCCTCGAGTCCTTTTCAGAATCGATGATCCTTGTAGGGAAACACTTTCGTAATATCCAAGTTCAACCATAAAATCATGTCTTGTATATTTGTAAATAGGTTCGTTTGAATAAGGAACCTCTCCCATTAAAGAGGAGGGACTTCTTGTCCCCGATTGTGCTCTTCTTAGAAGTCCTATTTGATGACCAACGATTTTGGTGACTCATTTGGGGAATGGATAAGGTCTGAGTGTCTGCCCCGAGTTTGTCTAAGTTATTGCCTTGTCTCATTCCTTGAATTCATGCCAAGTCATCCCCAGAAGGAGCCAGCTATTGCCCACTCAAAATTCCCCCTTGCTCTTGAAGTCATTTTCAAAAAAAAATTCGAGTAAAAGTGTCTTTTCTGTCGAGCTGGTAGTGTGAAAAGGTCGTGAGATTGAGAAAATCCATAGTTTTGGGTCATTTTGTATGTATTTTGGGCCTGTCGGACATTTTTGTCCCGCGTGTCCCAAGTTCCGAAGTGCGTTCTGTTCCCCGATCGGCCGATTTCCACGAAGTTGTTCCATTTTCGGGCCCGTCGGAACTTTTCGTCCCAAACGTCCCAAAGTTAATTGTGCAAGTTGTTCCAATTTCGGCCGAAACACCCGAACCGCGTACTTCGCGCGTTTTCATCCCGAATGTCCCAAACTTCTCCGGACCTATTGTAACATTTTCACCCGAACCGCCCGAGTCGCGTACTTCAGAAATTTTTGTCCCAAATGTCCCAAGTCAAAAAGTGCAAGTTGTTCCATTTTCGGCCGAAACACCCGAACCGCGTACTTCACGCGTTTTCGTCCCAATTGTCCCAAAAGACATTTGTGCGTCTTTTCCCCACCTCGCCCGAACCAGGCCGAGCCGCGTGTTTCGCACATCCGCGTCTCACATGTCCCTAATGAACCAAGTGTCATTCGTGCCAGTTTTTGCCGCTCTACCCGAATATCCTACTTATTCAAATTGGTGGGTATGCATTAAATGCGCATTCATGACCTTTCTCTCTCTAGCGGCTAGGTATATAACGAGCAAACCACCTTTGCATTTTCCACATTGTTCCCATGCTACCCTTGCTCGAACCCTTGCAACCTAATTCCCTGCGCGTGTATCCCTTTTCTCTGTAATTCCTCCCGAGTTTAGGTTGCGGCTCTGAGACTATCAATATGAAGATCAAATTCCAGGGACAGGAACAAGTTTCACCACTAGAGTCTGCCGTTCTCAATATTGGGGACAGTGAAGCTCGACATCTCGACTTCGGCGATTTTTGGGCGAGGGTGGCAGATGCAAACCCTACACCAATGGCACAAATGATTCACGATAGCGGTTTGGCCTTTGCTGGCGGTTTCCCGATCTCAGTACAGTGTGCTGATACCGTGCTTTCATGCGGAGCTCACTTTGACCCTGCTTCGAGTGAATTGACCAATATACACGGGGAACTCATCGCATAAACCGATGATCTGCCGCCATTAGCTTGCTCTCCGAGGATTCCGAGAGATGGATAATGCCATAGTCGTTTCCGAGATCAAGCACAGCCCAAATTCTCACAGGTTTTATCAAGTCTCTTTTGTCTAAGGACAGAGTTTTGGATCCTACCCCGTTGACTACTCTTCCACCACCTGTAGTCTTGAGCCAAGATGAAGTGCAGAGTATCAAAGACATGCACAAGTATTCCATCTATGGCCGAGCTATGGAAGCCATGGTGGATGATATGCTTGTTGCAGGGTTGAACTTCATCGATGAAGCTTTCAAACTCCATGGAAAGGTGAACAATTTGCAACAGAAGCTCTCCTCTACTATTGGGGTCATGGATAAAGAGCTTAAACTCTGGAGCAGTTGCATAGTAGACCTTCGCCTTATGGGACAGGCAGATGAGAACATCTTACTGGCAAATAAGGTTTTTGATGATGCCAAGGATAATCTATCAAAATCCTGGGTTTACAGCGTGGAGTGGAAGATCAGAGTCTTGGAGGAGGCTTTGGGAGAACTGAAGAACAGCTGGCAGAAGGGCGAAGCCTTCAAGACACTGGTCGTCTCTGCTTTCAAAGATATACACTGTCATCTTCAGGATGAAAATTCTGGTGTTTCCCTTTCCTTGCAAGAAATCAAAGCTCAATTCAGAGCTTTTGTCAAAGATAATTTATTCAAGGAAAGCTCCATCTCTAAAGAAAAAATGAAGGAAATCTGCTCTCTTCAATCTGCCATTGAAGAAGCAAATAAAGATTATCATACTCATGTCGAGTTTGATAAAGAGATGGAGAAATGTCTTGGATTTTGGACTCATTCTATGGCCAACACATCAGACCTCTCGTGGCAGAGACATAGCTGAGGCATTAAAGAAATTTAGGCAGCGGATTCTGAAGTCAGTGGTCCCCTCTCGTGATTGTGACCTATCTTCTTCCCCATTCTTTTCTCTTCTTCCCTTTCTTTTCCGTTTTCTTTGTAATAAGTTGAGGTACTGCGATTGGTGGTCCTTAACTATTCTTGATTAAGAGAAGCGATTACGAAGAGTATGGCTGATTTTGTAAGCTATATAATGGCCTTCCTTACGCCATTCTAAAAGGAGGAAGAACTTGGCATATTTTCTGAAAGTGTAAATAGATCACAAAGAAATCAATACAGAAGGGCCTTCCATTCTTTATCTATCTAATCTCTGTTATCTCTGTGTTTTCATTTAATTTTGTGAAGATCATTTGTCTCTAGTTTGTTAGTCTCTTTGATTGCATATTTTCAAATATTGCAGTATGGTGATCTTGTATAACCAAGAAGGAACTTTGTGTCCTTGATTAATGAATCGAAGAAGGTTATTTACAGAACTTTGTGTCTTTAAATTTCATCTTATTCATCCAACACAAATGATCTTGTTTTAAATTCACATGACTTAAATGCATTATCTATAATTCTGCATGTTGCTTTTTGCTCATCCTCGTATTCCCTTTCCTCAGTCCTTTTAATGGCAGTGATCCTTGTAGGAAACACTTTCGTAATATCCAAGTTCAACCATAAAATCATGTCTTGTATATTTGTAAATAGGTTCGTTTCTGAATAAGGGAACCTCTCCCATTAAAGAGGAGGGACTTCTTGTCCCCTGACTGTTGCTCTTCTTAGAAGTCCTATTTGACGACCAACAGTGTGCAAATTGAAGAAGAGCTTGTATGGCTTGAAACAAGCTCCACATCAATGTTATAAGAAATTTGATAGCTTAATGATGGAACAAGGTTATATTAGATGTCATTCTGACCATTGCGTGTATACAAAGAAATTTGAGGATGGCAGTTATATTATCTTGTTTGTGTATTTTGATGACATGTTGGTTGAAGGCAAAAACATGCAGGAAATAAAAGTACTCAAGAAACAACTAAGTGAATCCTTTCTTATGAATAATTTGGGGGCAACCAAACAAATCCTTGGTAGGATGATATATTGGGATAGGAAGGAATGAAAGATGACTTTATCTCGGGAAGAGTACATTAAGAAAGTCTTGGGAGGTTTAATATGCGGGATGCTAAAGCTGGTTAAGACTCCTTTGGTAGGCCATTTCAAGTTATCAAAGGAGCAGTGTCCCAAGATAGAGTAGGAGAGAAACCAAATGTCGAAGGTACCTTACTCATTAGTCGTTGGTAGTTTGATGTATCCCATGGTGTGTACTAGGCATGATATTTCCCATGCGGTTGGAGCGGTGAGTAGATTTATGAGTGATCCATGTAGAGATCAGCAGCGAGACGAGAAAGTGGATCCTTCGGTATTTGAGAGGGACCACGGGGACAATTTTGTGCTACTGATGGATCGAGACACCACTTTGTGTGGTTATGTAGATTCAGATATGGCTGGAGATGTAGATAGTAGGAGGAGCACAACTTGAGGTTATGTTTAGACTATAGGTGGGACAACGGTGAGCTAGATTTCATGACTATAGAAGCTGGTGGATTTATCAACCACAGAGAAATTTGAGTATGTTGTTTCCATAGAGGTAAGAAAATATATGATTTGGTTACAAAAATTTCTTGAGGAGTTGGGGCATAGCGAGGAGGAAGGAAAGATACATAGTGAAAGTCGAGTGTTATACACCTATCTAAGAACTCTGCTTTCCACTCTAGGATAAAGCATATACTGATTAAGGTACCATTTCATCATGACAACTTTGGAGGAAGAGAAATTGAAGCTAGAGAAGATCCATACCAGTTAGAATCTTACAGAGACATGATGACCAAGGTGGTCTGAGGAAAACTGAAGTTGTGTTCAACTTTGGTTGGTCTTCACGAGAAACTAGTGAAGGTTAAGAAGCTTGCTAAGAGGAAAACTAGTCTCAAGTGGGAGATTGTTAGGTTATGGAGCTTGTTTATGTGAAAGTGTTGAAGATTGTACACTAAGAGTACCGTACACTTTTCATGTATCCTCCTTGGGGTTGGGGCGAGGGCTAGGCCCCCAGAGTGGGTCCGAGGCGGAAACCCCGGTAGAAGGGTTTGGGAGCGCCGCCTGGAATTTTTGGGGCCTTAAAACGTGCCGATATATAGGGAAATGTGATTTTCTCATATGGGCAGATTTTTACCCATAGGTTTATGGGACGGTTTTTCCCATGGTTTTGATACCCATGGTTTTGTAAAACTACTTAAGCAGATTTGTCTATTTATATGGTTTTATGCATATGATAGATGGATGAAAAACATTACAAATGTGTTTTGAATTCAGTGTGAATTCATGTGGAGTTTGTTGAGCATAGTTCCAAATAGATATGGGTATTGTAGTGAGAGAGTGGTGGCTTGTAATAAAATTTGAGCAAGTGATTCTTGGTGGATGTAGCCCAAATTGGTTGAACCATGTTAAATCTTTGTCTCTTTGTGTTGTGTTATTTTATTATGCACTTTTATTTGAGATCTTTAATATTTGCTGCATATTAGTCTCTCTTATTTGCAATGTTGTGAGGATTATTCCGCATATTTTATCCCTTATTTCTAACAATATTTTCTCGGCTTTTATGGAAATGAGAGGTATGGATTCAACCCATTTTGTGTAGTATTTAGTAGAAGTGATGATCCATTGATGTCAGCTAGGAAGAATGGGGATTGATTTCTCCTACGAGATCCAAACCCCATTGAGAGAAGGGCAAAAGTCATGAGCAACCTGTAAAAGGCATGACTAGGTGTATGATGAAGGTTGGCATGTTGTTGGAATTTTACACAACGCTTAACATAGTCTCAACAATCATGGTTGAGGGTCAGCCCATTATAGCCTAGGTGAAGAATATGCTTAGCAACTAAAGGCCACTTGAAGTGACCTCCACATATGCCATCATGAACTTCCTTGATGGTATAAGGAATTTCAGAATTTTGAGGCATTGTAAGAGAATACCATCAAAGCCACACTTATAAAGGAGGCCCCAGGATGACATAATGAGATACCTTTTTTAAGAAAAGCACGTTGTCCATTACGAGTGAGGTCAGGAGGTAAGACAGAGAGAGAAAGATAGTCGGAGTATTGTTTATACCAGAGGTCACTCATGTCGGGGGTAGCGGTTCCAAAGGAGTAAACTTCATGAGGTAAGTAAGATGGTGAGTGGAGCCTTTATAAGGTGACAAATATTTTAGAATTAGTGGGCGAAGTGAGTATTTGAGAGGCCAAGCAGGCCATGGTATCTACAAATTTGTTGGTTGAACGCGAGACGATTTGAAGGTCATAGCGATCAAAGATAGTCAAAAGTATGTCCACTTGATGTTTATACATTTAAAGTGTCTCATTACGACATTGGTAGATACCATTGACTTGGTTTACGACCAATTGGGAGTCACCAAAGATGTTGATGGATTTGTCATCCAAGGCATAAGTAGCTTGGAGACCTAATATGAGTGCCAGTATTTGGCAATATTGTTTGTACAATCAAAATCTAGTTTGAAGGACAAAGGCATGGGTTCACCATCAGCGAGAATGAGGATAACCCCACGCTAACACTTGGATCCATTAAAGAAGAGTGTCGGTTGGTAAAGCGAGACTCTTCTAGGGAAAGGGTGGCAATTGACTCATCTAGAAAGTCAAAGTTAGAGAATTAATCCCCGAGAAATAGGTGCGGCGCCCAATTGGTCAGCGATAGCTTGAACCTTGATGGAATTTTGATGGATGAATTCAAGTGCGAGGTCAGCCGAAACATAAGTCATTGTGTGGCACATTGATTTTGGTAATGTTTAGCATACATGAAGTGTAAGGGGTTAGTACTAGTCACAACATAGGTTTTATGGTTAAGTAAGTAATGGCGGAGTGCGGTGGTGACAAAAACTAAGGCTAAGAATTTTTTTTTTTGGCATGGGTGTATTGGGTTTTGTAGTCCAAAAGAGTACAACTTATGTAATAAACTACCTATTCCCTGTGTTGTTCATCGCGATGAGTGAGCATGGCTCCCAAGGAGTGATTGACAAAGTTGAGATGTATAGGTAGAAGGATTGATCGTCTTTAGGTGGAATGAGTATGGGTGGTTGGAGAAGGTATTGTTTAAATGCCTCAAAAGATTTTGGAAGTCATCATCCCATTTAAAGGAGACATCCTTCTTAAAAAGATGATGAAATGGTTGACACCGATAAGACAATTGTGAAATGAAACGGAAAATAGCGCAACTTACCTTACAAAGGCTAGAGTTGCCTAAGATTAGTGGGTGGAGGCATCTCAAGAATGGCCTTGAATTTAGTAGGGTCAACTTCTATACCACGTAGGGAAACGATAAATCCCAGGATCTTTCCTGAGAGAACCGTGAAGACACATTTCTTGGGTTGAAGGTGAACACAATATTTAATGAGACGGTCAAAGATGGTTTTTAGGATGGCAAGGTGCTCAAGCGGCATTTAGATTTGGCTAGGAGATCATCCACATAATCTTCCAATATATGATGCATGATGTCATGGAAGCTATAAGTCATAGCCCATGATATGTGGCACCAACATTTTTAATACCAAAAGGTATGACTCGATGGTAGAAGGTCCCCAAGGGGTGATGAATGCAGTTTTGTGTTGATCCTCCGGGAAAGCAAGATTTGGTTATAGCCCAAGAAACCATCCATGAGTGATAGCATCTTGTGACTATGGTAAGGTCAACCAGCTAGTCAATACCAGTAGAGGGAAGTCATCTTTTGGGTAGGCTAGGTTGAGGTCATAGAAATCCATGCAAATACGAAGTCCCCTTGTCGCCTTAGTGACAGGGACAATGTTAGAAATCCAACAAGGATAATCAATGGGTAAGATGAAGGAAATGAAAAGTAGGCGCTGAATTTCTTCTTTGACGAAAGGGCGCGCGGTGCATTTTCCTCGGCTTTTGTTTTATGGGCTTAGCATTAGGAATGGTTACGATATTGTGGACCGCTATGGTGGGGTCAATACCGGGCATATATGTAAGACCAAGCAAAATCATGGTTATGATCTTTGATAAAAGAAGTGATGGCTTCTGTTCAACAACATCTAAAGATTGACCAATCTTTAGGATGTGTGGGTAAATCTTAGTATGAATGTTGATTTCGATAGTCAATTCATTCATCATGGTTTGCATATCGGATGGTAACGCCACTGATGAATATATGAGTCTTCGACCAAGATAGGTGATATAGATTCATCATCTACGAATTGAACGACATTAATCGAGGGTGTATCATCCTTGATCATTTCAGGTACATGAAGGGAAGAGAATAGGAGTCTTGCCCTCACATTAATAAGTTAGAGGCCCCAAGGAAATGGTGTATATGAAAAAAAAGTTAGGAGGAATGGATTTTGTATCTATTGACTCTGTCGGCGATGGTGGGGATGGTGGTGATGAAGTTGGAGAAGGGATAATGTCTTTAATGAATTCAATGTGGGCCTTCTTGGTAGGTGGTTTAGCAAAGACGATACTACTATGGTAATTATGATTACGAGTAGTACATGGAATAATAGTATGGAGGCCTTTCTCGTAAAATCCAAAACCAAAACCCTTCCATGCACATCGATGCAGGAAGGTGTGGGTGAAATGGTGATTGGTGAGTGACTTGAGGGTGGTGGAAAATGGGCGGGTTTGTGAAGATGGTTCAAGTGCGTAAGTTGTAGTATCAAGTCCCCATAGGTGATATTGGCATGAAGGTGGGGACGACCATAAATGAAGCACTCTCCTATATGGTAATCATAAGCGAGGGTGCTTGGTGAAGAATTCCATACTCTTGTGGAGTAAGGAATGTGTTGACGCTATATAGGTGATACTCCCCCAGAGTGAGGCGTTGAAAAATTCCTTCCAAGGGATCAGTGGTTGGTATGTGGGTAGCTGGAATAGATGATGTGTTGGAGGTCAGATCAGAGGTGGAGCTAACGGATTGGGAGGCTAATGGTTCGGCCATGGAGGTTGTAGCAGTGGTAGGAATGGAGGAGGTATGTGTGGTTGAGGCAGTAGCTACAGTAGTGAGTGGAGGTGGAGGTGAAGAGGCTAGTGGTTATGGAGGTAGATGCTTTAATGGGTATGAGCACGTCATTGGGTGATGGGTTAGGTGGAATGGTATAGGTGTGTCCTTCATGCTTGAACTTCACACAACGATACAAATTGGAAGGGACATAACCCATGACATGAATCCAGTGGTCTACCAAGCAATAGGTTACATTGAAATTCCCCCTCCAAGACATAAAATAAATCTAGAATAAAGTACAGGCCCACGCGAATGTGGAGGATGATGTTGCCCGATGTAGAGGTGATAGCATCATTGAATGAATGTAGTATGACAGGATGTTTATGCATGTAATTGTTAGGTATGCACATTTGAGTGAATGCATGGGAGGAAATGATATTAATGTTAGCGCCCCCATCAATCATAACATGACGTACATGTATATCATTGATGTGGACAAAGTGATGAAAAGAGCTGAGTGCGGGTCATCGGTTTGGTGTGGTACAATATCTTCTTCTAAGAAGCTAAGGGAGGCTACTTGGTGAATAGGTGGAGGCATGGATAAGGGTGGTAATTTGGTGAGAGAGGCTACATGATGGGGTGTGATAATGGAGGCTACGGGTGTAGGGTCATTAGGTAAAACCTAAATAGATTATAGGACCTCCATGAAAGCTTGACGATGGGATTCATAGGTTTGGATGAAGCCATATAAGGAAATTTTGAGGGGGATTGGTGTAATTGTTTGAGAATTATGCGGTGTGTGACCCCATTAGAAATAGGATATGTGGGGGTGTAGATAGTGATTTTGGTGTGGATGCGAGATAGTATGTTGGGTATAGGATTGGTTGGTGAGTTAGTTTCCTTTTCCTTGCCTTTTTCTTCGAGCATGGGTAGCAACATGAATCATGTTAATTTGAGGTGGGGAGGTAGGAGAGGCAAGTGAGTCATGAAAAGTATGAGTCATTTGTGTGATTTGTGGGTCTGTCGGACATTTTTGTCCCATGTGTCCCATGTTCATTTGGGCTCCTATTCACCGATCATGGGCCGCTTTATCCAAAATCTATTTTCTTGCGGGCCCGTCGGAACTTTTTGTTCCAACTGTCCCAAGTTCGCTCGGGCTCTGTTCCCTATCACCCTGTGTCGGCCAATCACACACTTCACGTACTTTGGTCCCTCATATCCCGAAAGCATTTGTGCATTCTGTCCCCGCATTACCCGCATCGGCTGAATCACGCTTTCGCATCCCGCGTGTCCCAAATGAACCAAAGGCCATTGGGCTAATTTTTCCGCTCTTCCGATGCTTGCTTTTGAGTTGGTGGATATGAATTTAATGCACATTTATGACCTTCTCTCTCCTAAATGGCTATTTAATAGACTGCCCCCTACGCATTTTTGCACACTGCTTTCCCGTTACCAATTTCTCATACCCTTGCAATTGAAATCTCTATGCGCGTACCCATTCCCCCTATAATTCCATCAAGAATTCAAGCTGTAACTTTGTTTTTCAAATTGTTATCAACATGAAGATTAAATTCCAAGGTCAGGAGCAGGTTTTGCCACTCGAGTCTACCATTCCCGATATCGGGGATAGTGAAGTTCGTCACCTAGACTTTGGAGATTTCTGGACTAGGTTGACAGACCCGAACCCCTCTCCTATGGCGCAAATGATTAACGATAGTGGCTTGGCGTTTGCGCTGGTTTCCCGATCTCAGTGCAATGTGTAGACACATGGTACTCACTGCGGTGCTCACTTCAACCCCGACTCGAGTGAACTAACAAATGTGCATGGGGAGCTCATGCCAAGCTTGATGCAGCTGCCATTGGCGCTGCCCTAAGGATTCCCGAAATGGATAATTCTATAGTCATCTCTCAAAACCAGGCATAGGCACTCTTTGACCAAGATAGTGAAAAATACAAGGCAAGGGTGGTGAAGTCATGGCTAAAAAACCCTAAAAAGGGGGCATCCCATCTATCCAAAGCTCTGTTTCATTCGATTTCAATGAGGAGCTATCAGATTTCATAATCTTGTTAGCTCGGGTCATGGGCTTACCCTCTACCAACGAGTTCCATTTCTGGATGTGCCCACTTATCAACATGGTGTGTGAGGGTACTCAGAACATCAACTGGGTAGAAATCATCTGTATGAACTTGGTAGAACAATTATCAATGTACAACAAACCAAGAAGTTTTACATGACTTCTTATCTGATGTATACCCTAGCAACATCTAGGTAGTGGTTTGGCTTCACATATATTGATGCTCAGAAGGGTGATCCTATATATGCTTACTGCCCTCAATTCACCCTGGACACTAGTAATCACAACTTCAGGAGGGTGAATGATGCTTTCACCATGTACATTGCAAGACTTCTAGAGAGTGACACTGCAAGGAGGTTCTCTGATGAAGCCATGAGCCTGATAGTGAAGTACGGTGCCTACTTCATTTAGTTCAGAAAGTTCTCTTATATCAAGGCTAGCAAGGCTATGAGAGCACCCCTCTCAAGCTCCCTATGTTTCTGTAGTGACAAAATGGCCTTGATCGAGATATGTAGGCAATTGGAAAAATTGCACAGAACCTACAGGGATAAGAAAATCACTGGTCTGCACTTCCCCATATCTTTGGGAAACTACACCTGCAAGATGGCTCTGGATGCACAAAACATAGAGAGAGCCCTAGCTCCCATCACTGTCCATTTCTTCAAGCCCAAAACTTGTTTTGACTTGAAGAAATTTATTGAACAGAATCTCAGAATTAATTACCATCATAGGGCAGACATAGAAGATTATTGGGCTGATTGTGCTGATGATTTTGAGGCAAGGAGGAGACATTATGGTAGGTTTTCTCTTAACTGATTTAGGAGCTTAACTTGTATCAAATTCCTGAAGGGCTTCAGGATGAAAACTCGACTTGTTATCATATGAATATGATACTTTGATCAAACACACTCCCTTGGAGGATTTGGATTGGTTCAAAAAAGAGAAGGATGATTTGGCTGAAATCCTAGCCCCTGTCCTAGTAAGAACCAAAATCTGGTTTGATAGAAGAGTTCGTGAGCTTAGAAAGCATTCAGGAGAGTCCTCCTCCAAGGACACCTCAATACCAAGGAAGGAGGCACAGACACCCAGTTAGAAGCACACTCTGAGACTCCTCCTGCCTCATCAAATAAAGGGCCTACATCCTCCACCCCTTCCTCATCCACTCAGGTGTATCAAAAGAAGGTCAAGGAGGTCAAGAGGGAACCTGTTGAAGAGGATCCCTGATAAAGCATTCAGAATTGCCCTCAGGACCAGAGAACATTATTGTTCTCAGTGAGAGTGAAGAGAGTGAAGTGCCAGTCTCTGTAGGTGCTTCAGAAGCCCCAATGGATATAGAGAAAGAAATTCAAAGTGCTGAGCTTCCAAGCACCATTGACTCCTCTGTACCAGAAGCCTCAGTTGCCCCACTCACATCTCAACTAGAGGCAACAACTAGTGCACACTTTGAGTGCCATGAGTTCCCTTTCTCTCGGTCCTCTTGCCCCCCCTTCTTCTTCCTCCTCCTCTTTCGCATGGGTGCAGCCTTTTGTTGATAGTAGGAAGAGGAAGTCTTCTTCTCGAATCTCAGGACCCAACTTTGATGTTGTGGTGGCCTTATTGGGCACTACTCCTCTGCTCCTACCAAGAAAGCCAGGACCACTTCAAGAATAGTATCTGATGCCCAAGGTCAGCAATTCCTGGAGATAGCCAAGCCCAAGGTTGACAAGCCAGAGCAGGATCTTGTAGGCATCTGATCTAGAACTTTTGAGGATCTCCATGGGAGAGTCCACCCCTGAAGGTGAGATTCACAATCTTCAAGAAACAGTCACCAGGGTCATTGGGAGGGTGGAAAAAGGGCAACAAACTATAGAGCAGCTAGAAGAGCAGGCTCAGGTTCTTACAAGTTTCATCAAGTCGTTGCTATCCAAAGATAAAGTTTTAGACCCCACCCCACTAACTACTCTTCCACCACCTGATGCTCCTCAGCCAAGATGAAGTCCAGAGCATCAAGGATATACAGGTACTCCATCTATGGAAGGGCTATGGAGGCCATGGTAGATGATATGCTTGTTGCAGGGTTGAATTTCATTGGTGAAGCCTTCAAACTCAATGAGAAGGTAAGTAAATCAACAAGAAACTCTCCTCCACCATTGGAAATATGGATAAAGAGCTCAAACTCTGGAGCAGCTGCATAGTAGACCTTCACCTTATGGGGTAGACTGATGAAAATATTTTAATGGCAAGCAAGGTCTTTGATGATGTGAAAGATAATTTGTCAAAATCATGGGTATACTAGTGTGGAGTGGAAAATCAAAAGTCTTTGGAGGAGGCTTTGGGAGAATTGAGAAATAGCTGGCAGAAGGGTGAGGCCTTCAAGACTTTGGTGGTATCTGCTTTTAAGGATATCCATTGCCACCTCCATGATGAGACCTCAGGTGTACCTCTCTCCCTACAGGAAATTAAAGCTCAATTCAGAGCTTTTGTCAAAGAAAATCTGTTCAAAGAGGACTCCATCACTAAGGAAAAGATGAAGGAAATCTTCTCTCTCCAGTCTGCCATTGAAGAAGAGCAAGGAGTACCATACACACGTCGAATTTGACAAAGAGATGGAGAAATGTCTCTGGATTTTGGACCCAGTCTACTACCAACACATCAGTTCCACGTGGTCAGAGACATAGCAGAGGCTTTAAAAAGGTTTAGACAGTGGATCCTCAAGTCAGTGGGCCCTTCTAATCATGAACACTTGTCTTCTCCTCCTGACTTCTCTTCCTCTTTCTCTTCTCATCTCAGATTTATTGTAATTAGTTGGGGTTTTGCGTTAAGCATCCCTTTAACTAAACATTAATTAAAAGAAGTAGTTACCAAGTGTAACTGATTTGTAAAACTATATAATGGTCTCTCTATGCCATTTTGAGGGGGAACTTGGCTTATTTTTGGAAGTGTAAGAAATAGTAAAGCAATCAATACAAAAGGATCTTCTTTCTTTGTCCATCTGATCCTTTTATTCGTGGCTATCTGTTGAGTATTGTTAGATCATTTGTCTGCATTATGTCAAGAAGCTTTGTATTCTTGTAGATGTTATTTCTGGAACTGTGTGTCTTTTCAATTGCATCTCATTAATTCAAATACAAATGGTCTTATTCCAATTCATTATATTCTGGCACGCATAAGGAATTATTTTGTCATCTATAATTCTGGAGAATGCCTTTTTGCTCATTTCCACGTCTTCATTCCTCTGTACTTTTGTGTTGATGATCTATTTTATTTCAAAATGCTTTCATGATATCCAAGTTCCACATTAAAGCTATGCCTTTGTACATATGTAAATAGGTTTTGCTTTTGAATAAGGGAACCTCTCCCATTAAAGAGGAGGGACTTCTTGTCCCCTGACTGTTGTTCTCATCGAAGTCCTTTTTGACGACCAATAGTTTTTGGCGACTCCATTGGGGATTCATTTTTCTTGACGTATTCCAGTTCTTTAAGCATTTCTTGATCATCCTTTGATATGGTGACTCCATGTTTTACTCGGGAGAAGGGCTCTTGGTATTGAAGATTCTCAGTTTCAACTTTTGGAACAACAAGGTTTTCCTTTCCCTTCAACAGGAAGAAATAAAAGAGCTCATTCAACAAGCACTCCTCCTGTCAAAAATAGAACCCCTGTGGGTGGTATTCCTTGAGAAACTCGGTCCCTAATCTCGTGCTCGATTCTTCTTTGGTGTTTTGAGTTCCCCTTCAAGCCATTTTTCCAAGAATGGTGGTACCATTGCCTTGGGGCAATCATGTTGGGCCTCTCGCCCTTCCTCAGCCTTTGCATGAGTTACCCAGAGGTAACCAGAAGAACTTTCCCAAGTTCAGAGGTGATGGCAAGATACATCCTGATGAACATATCGCGGCCTTCATAGTTGCATGTGGAGTTCTAGGAGTTGAACATGAAGATGTCTCGGTAAGGATTTTTGTTGAGACCTTACAAGATAATGTAGCAGATTGGTTCTATCACCTTCTGGCTGGGGCTATCACCAGCTGGAACACAATGAGAACAAGGTTTGAGAATCGTTTCAAACCGGCAGAAGACGTGCATGCTTTGTTGGCCCAAATTTCTCAAATAAAGAAGGAATCACAAGAACCCATGAGAGAATTTGTGGCTCGATTCAACAAGTTGATTAACAAAATCCCACCAGACACTCAACCTGTAGATCAAATCCAAAAATGCTTCTTCCTGAATGCCCAATTTCCTGAAGTTAGTTATGCATTGAGAAGAGCTAATCTTTGACATTGGCGAGGATCAAACTCTTGTTGTTAGTGTCGAAGATGATTTAATCATGTCGGGAAGTTGAGAAGAGATCCTTCTAAATCTAGGTCTTCTTCTTCCTCCTCTTCCACTCCTGGGCCTAATACTGATCCATTAGTACAAAAACTTGCAAATGACCTCATCGCCATTAAGAAACAATTGGCTCAACATGCCCCCTATGCAGATGTTCCAAGGAGGAATTTTCAGCCCAAGAATCATTTGCCTGCTTCTCAGACAAGGCTAGCACTTGAAGGACCACCTATTAAGGTCCCTGTTAATGTAACTGTGAAGTTGAAGAGCCGGAGGATGAAGAGGTTAGTGAAGATTGTGAAGAACTTGTTGAAGAGGTGATGAAGAAAGCGAGAGGAACTTGAGGGATCTCGAGTTAATTTCTTCACTACTGAAGGTGTTGATGAAGAAGATGATTATGATGAAGTAGTAGCAGACATGAATAGTGAATCATATGTTGTCATGACTCGAGAGTAGACAAACAAAAGGGAGAAAGTGATGCAGCCTACCAAAAGATCCAAGGAGCATCGATGACTATCCTGTGATTGCAAAAAGAGGATCTCCTATCCCCATTACATCCACACCAAAGGTGAGTCCTGCCAATTCTGCTACTAAAGTTTCTTCTTCTTTTCAACTCCTAAAACTGATAAGCCTAAGGTCCCAAGTGATGATAGCCCATCCACCTCTGGGTCTTTCGATATCATTGATCACCTGAAAAAGACCAAGGTTCAAATCTCAGAGGCTGAGTATTATCAAACCCATCCCAAGGCTTTTGCTAAAATGGTTCACTTTGTCAATTCCCATTCCAAAATTACCTCTAAAGGCCTTTTACCCACTCCATCCTCTGCACCACAACCCAATCTGGTAGCTGCCATGTCACCTCACCCAATGACAAGATCAAACCATTCTATGTGACCCTCCTTATAGCAGGTCATAAACTCAGCAACTGCGTCATAGACTCAGGGGCATCAGACAATGTAATGCCTGCCAAAGTAGCCCATGCCTTAGGCCTAACTCTCACATGCACTTATGGGTCTTGTTATTCTATGGAGAGTAAGGAAGTGCCCCTAGTCGGAAGAATTAAAGATGCACAAGTAGCTTTTGCTACTTTGCCTGAGAAGAAGGTTTTGGCTACTATCCTAGTAGCAGACATTCCCCCTTCATATGGAATGCTGCTAAGTAGGAACTTCTGTAAGGATGTGGGAGGAGAAATTCAAATGGATTGGTCACATGCCCTCATACCAGTTAATGGACAAATGAAGAAGTTGTTGCCCGAGAAGCAAGTCTGAGTATATTGTACAAAAAATAGATGATCCCAAAGCACAAATACTTTATGAGGATATGGGGCATGACAACTATATGATTATGTCTCCAGAGGAGATCAACTCCCCAAAAAATCACTTAAGGATCCTAATGGTGTTTGGATATTAGAGTTTGATGGAAGTTGTTCCTCAGCTGGTTCTGGAGCTGGTGTAGTATTGGTGTCTCCTGAGGGAAAGGTTTGTCCTTTCTCATTCAAGTTACAATTTGAAAATACTAATAATACAATAGAGTATGAAGCTCTCATTCTTGGGCTTAATGTGGCAAAAGAAAAGGGTGTGAAGAATCTTCTAGCTCGCGGAGATGTGGAGCTGATTGTCAAGCAAGTTAGAAACCTTTTTCAGGTAAAGAATAGAAGGTTGAAACATTATAGGAATCAGGTTTGGGACTCTATCAAATTTCTTGATGCCTTCTCCATTGAAGTAGTGCCTAGGGAGGAGAACACCAGGGCTGATTCACTAGCAGTCTCAGGGTCATTGTTGATACCTCATCCTGACTTCTCTCAAGATAGGTTTACCATTGAGATGATCCATAGGCCCAGTGTACCTGATAATGCAAGTAACTGGCAAGTTTTCAATGATGATCAACATTTTCTTTCTTTCCTAGAACTCAGGGATAACTTTGAATAGTTGTACTTTGAAGGAAGTGACAATTTGCCTCGTGAAAGTGTGCCTTCCAATAAAGAGGATGTCAATGAAGAAGAGATAGATCAAGATGGGTGTATCAAACTCAAAGGGAACAAGATTCCAAAGGGATTGGTGAGTTTAGAAGAATTGTTTGATAAGCATGATAGGTATGTGAAGTCTAAAGCTTCTACTGGATCACAACAATCTGCTGAGTATGAAAAAACTAATATTGGGAGTTCTGTTGACCCTAAACTCGTGAACATTGGAAAATGTTGTATGCCAGAAGAAAAGAAGAAAGTAATTAATCTTTTAAGGAAGTATAAAGATGTTCTTGCTTATTCCTATGAGGATCTAAAAGCTTTTCAACCAAAGGAGATGCAACATTTCATCCCTCTCAAACCTAGGATTAAGCCTTTCAGAGAAGAAACAAAGGCAATACAATCCTAAGATAGCTGACACTATTTTTAGGAAATACAGAAGTTATTAAAAGCCAAAATCATTTTTCCTATCCACCATTCAACATGGATTGCCAACATTGTGCCTGTTAGAAAGAAAAATGGTGAGATTCGTATCTGTGTTGACTTCAGAAATCTGAATCAAGCTTCTTTGAAGGACAACTATCCTTTGCCCATGATGGATCAAGTCTTACAAGTTGTGATGGGGTCTGAAATGTTGTCTATGCTTGATGGCTTCTCAGGATATAATCAGGTAGAAGTTAATACCACAGATCAACACAAGATGACCTTCACTACCCCTTGGGGTACCTTTTCCTACAAGAGGATGCCTTTTGGGCTCATTAATGCCGGTGCCACTTTCCAGAGAGCTATGGACTTGGCTTTTGGAAGTTTAAAAGGGAAATGTATTGTCGTATACCTTGATGACTTAACTGTATTTTCCAAAGCAAGGGTAGATCATTTTCAGCATCTGGAAACAGTTCTTTTGAAATGTAGAGAACATGGGATCTCTTTGAATCCTAAGAAATCTATTTTTTGTGTCACTGAGAGGAAAATTGTTAGGGCATGTTGTCTCTAAAGATGGTATAAAAATTGATCTGAGTGAGTTCAAGCTATTGACAGATTCCCCTTCCAACAGAAGAAGGAGTGCATTCTTTCTTTGGTAAGATTAACTTTTTGAGAAGATTCATCCCGATTTTAGAACTAACCTTGAATATCTCTCAAATGATGAAGGGAAAATAGATGTTTGGTTGGTCTCGAAGGAAAGAAGCCTTTGAAGGTATTAAAAAGGCTATTGCTAAAACTCCATCTTAGCATGTCAGATTTCAGCAAAGATTTTATTATCTATTGTTATGCCACTGAGATAACACCACAGCTCTTTTTTTTGACTCAGAAAGATTCTAATGATCATGAACTCCCTATTGCATTTATGAGCTACATTCTAAAAAATCATGAGTTAAAATACACCATGATGGAGAAACATGCTTTTGCGGTGGTTAAAGTTGTCAAGCAGTTTCATTTTTACATTCTTAACTCTCACTCCATGTACTTGTACCTGACACAACTATCAAGTCCATTCTCACACAACAAGAGTTTGGATCCAAGAGAGGAAACTGGGTGGCCAAGGTTCAAGAATATGATATTGACATCAGACCAACCAAGCTAGTCCGTGGAAAAGGCTTGTGTGAACTCATCGCTGAGGAGCTGGACATGAGTTACCTAAGGATAAAGTTGATCTTCCTACCATTCTGTTTCTTAGCTCAATTGATGAATGGTATGTTGATATCACACACTTTCTCACATATGGAGAATGTCCCTCTCATTTGACTACAAAGAGAGGAGAGTTGTTAAGTTAAGATCAGCCCAATATGTGTTGTGGGAGAATGCCTTGTTCAAGCGTGGGTTGGATGGAAGATTTCTAAAATGTGTGGACAAGGAACAACAGAGGAAGCTACTTTTGGCTTTCCATAATCAGGCGTGTGGAGGGCATTACTCATCAACTATCACTGCTCATAAGATTCTTCGTGTAGGATATTATTGGCCTACCTTGTTCAAAGATGCATCAAAGTGGATTGATAAATGTGAAGCTTGTCAGACCTTCGTGGGTAGACCCAAGTTGGCTTCTTTGCCCCTTAAACTAGTTGTGATCGAAGAGCCTTTTCAACAATGGGGTTTAGATTTCATTGGAACACTTAATCCCTCTTCTAGTGTTGGTCATACCCACGTATTAACTACCACAGACTATTTTACTAAGTGGGTAGAAGCCATTCCAGTAAAGAGTACTACTTCTGAAGTAGTATGCAATTTTATCAAAGAAAACATCTTGGTGAGGTTTGGTGTGCCAAACAAGATCGTGACGGATAATGCTTCAAATTTTTCTTCAATTGAGATGATGGATTTTTGTTATGGATATGGCATCTCCCTGGCTCACTCTCAGATTATTATCCTCAGGGGAATGGACAAGTAGAATCGACAAACAAAAATCTGGTGGCTATAATAAGGAAATTAGTTAATGAATCTCAGAGGAACTGGCACAAGAAACTCTATGATGCTCTTTGGGTAGATAGGATCACACCTAAAAGAGCCATTGGGATGTCTCCTTTTTAGGTAGTATATGGAGTGGAAGCTCAATTTCCAATAACAGTGGAACTACCAGCCTTGCATTTAATGAAGGCCATTGAAGACACTAGTTTAATGATTCTTTGGATAAAAGGATCATGTACCTTTATAAATTGAATGAGGATAGGTTGAAGGTTGTTGATAGAATATCTTCTCACCA
The DNA here is from genome assembly GCA_018340775.1 of Taxus wallichiana var. yunnanensis. Taxonomy (NCBI): domain Eukaryota; kingdom Viridiplantae; phylum Streptophyta; class Pinopsida; order Cupressales; family Taxaceae; genus Taxus; species Taxus wallichiana. Next base: position 651,624,420 of record CM031244.1, on the reverse strand, counting down.
ACAGAAGGTAAAGGCCTTGTTTGACAAAAAGGCCAGGTCAGGGATTTCAAAGTTGGAGACATTGTTTTGTTGTGGGATAAAAGACATGAACCTCGTGGCAGCCATGGCAAGTTTGATTCTCTTTGGCTTGGACCTTTCAAGATCAGGCACTTTGCTGGTGAGAATTCTTTTTACCTTGATTATATGGATGGTTCTTCTCTCCCACTTCCTTATAGTGGGTAGTACCTGAAATTGTTTAAGTCCTAGGTGATTAGGAAGTCCTTTGTATATTATGTATAGTGTGTGTTTCCCCTTCCTTTTTCTTGTTTTGTGTGTTTTCTTCATTTGGGGTGTTGTTTTCTGTATTGGTTTGCTTTTGACTCCGTGGCCCAATGGATAAGGCACTGATCTACTTCCCCTAGGTTTTCTGAGAGTTCTTGCCTTGTCTCATTCCTTTGGATTTTAGCCAAGTCATCCCCAGAAGGAGCCAGTTGTTGTCCTCTCAAAATTTCCCCTCTTTTGAAAAGTTAAAAATTGAAAATTTTTGAGTTAACACCTTTTTCATTGTTCTGGTAAAGGGAAAAGTCAAGAAGTTGGAAAAATCTACATTTTTTTGAGTCATTTGTGTGATTTGTGGGTCTGTCGGACATTTTTGTCCCATGTGTCCCAAGTTCATTTGGGCTCTCCCCTGTTCGTTGATCGGCGCTTTACCCAAAATCTATTTTCTTGTGGGCCCGTCAGAACTTTTTGTTCCAAATGTCTCCCAAGTTCACTCGGGCTCCTGTTCACCTATCACCCATCATCGGCCGCATCACACACTTCACGTACTTTGGTCCCTCATGTCCCGAAAAGCATTTGTGCATTTGTCCCGCATTACCCACATCGGCCGAATCACTCTTTCATCGTCCGCGTGTCCCAAATGAACCAAAAGCCATCGGGCTAATTTTCCCGCTCTTCCCGATGCTTGCTTTTTGAGTTGGTGGATGTGTATTTAATGCACATTTATGACCTTCTCTCTCCTAAATGGCTATTTAATAGACTTCCCCCTATGCATTTTTGCACACTGCTTTCCCGTTACCAATTGCTCATACCCTGCAATTGAAATCTCTTGTGCGCGTACCCATTTCCCCTGCAATTCCATCAAGAGTTCAAGCTGTAACTTTGTTTTTCAAATTGCTATCAACATGAAGATTAAATTCCAAGGTCAGGAGTAGGTTTCACCACTCGAGTCTGCCGTTCCGATATCGGGGACAGTGAAGTTCATCACCTGGACTTTGGAGATTTTGGACTAGGTTGACAGACCGAACCCCTCTCCTATGGCACAAATGATTAACGATAGTGGCTTGGCATTTGCCGCTGGTTTCCCGATCTCAGTGCAATGTGTAGACACGGTACTCACTGCGGTGCTCACTTCAATCCCGACTCGAGTGAACTAACTAATGTGCATGGGGAGCTCATCGCCAAGCTTGACGCATGCTGCACCATTGGCTTGCTGCCCTAAGGATTCGAAATGGATAATTCTATAGTCATTTCTCAGAACCAGGCACATGCACTCTTCGACCAATAGGACAGTGAAAAATACAAGGCAAGGGTGGTGAAGTCATGGCTAAAAAACCCTAAAAAGGGGGCATCCCATCTATCAAAGCTCTGTTTCATTCTAATTTCAATGAGGAGCTATCGATTTCATAATCTTGTTAGCTCGGGTCATGGGCTTACCCTCTACCAATGAGTTCCATTTCTGGATGTGCCCACTTATCAACATGGTGTGTGAGGGTACTCAGAACATCAACTGGGTAGAAATCATCTGTATGAACTTGGCAGAACAGCTGTCAATGTACAACAAACCAAGAAGTTTTACATGACTTCTTATCTGATGTATACCCTAGCAACATCTAGGCAGTGGTTTGGCTTCACATATATTGATGCTCAGAAGGGTGATCCTATATATGCTTACTGCCCTCAATTCACCCTGGACACTAGTAATCACAACTTCAGGAGGGTGAATGATGCTTTCACCATGTACATTGCAAGACTTCTGGAGAGTGACACTGCAAGGAGGTTCTGATGAAGCCATGAGCCTGATAGTGAAGTACGGTGCCTACTTCATTCAGTTTAGAAAGTTCTCTTATATCAGGCTAGCAGGCTATGAGAGCACCCCTCTCAAGCTCCCTATGTTCTGTAGTGACAAAATGGCCTTGATCGAGATATGCGTAGGCAATTGGACAAATTACACAGAACCTGTAGGGATAAGAAAATCATTGGTCTGCACTTCCCCATATCTTTGGGAAACTACACCTGCAAGATGGCTCTGGATGCACAAAACATAGAGAGAGCCCTAGCTCCCATCACTGTCCATTTCTTCAGGCCCAGAACTTGTTTTGACTTGAAGAAATTTATTGAACAGAATCTCAGAATCAATTACCATCATAGGGAGACACAGAAGATTATTGGGTTGATTTGGCTCTGATGATTTTGAGGCAAGGAGGAGACATTATGGTAGGTTTTCTCTTCAAGCTGATTTAGGAGCTTAACTTGTATCAAATTCTGAAGGGCTTCAGGATGAAAACTCGACTTGTTATCATATGAATATGATACCTTGATCAAACACACTCCCTTGGAGGATTTGGATTGGTTGAAAAAAAAGAGAAGGATGATATGGCTGAAATCCTAGCCCCTGTCTAGTAAGAACCAAAAATGGTTTGACGAAGAGTTCACGAGCTTAGAAAGCATTCGGGAGAGTCCTCCTCTCGAGGACACCTCAACACCAAGGAAGGAGGCACAGACACCCAGTTCAGAAGTACCTGTACTGAGACTCCTCTGCCTCATCAAATAAAGGGCCTACATCCTCCACCCCTTCCTCATCCACTCAGGTGTATCAGAAGAAGGTCAAGGAGGTCAAGAGGGAGCTTGTTGAAGAGGATCCCCTGATAAAGCATTCGGAATTGCCCTCAGGACTAGAGAACATTATTGTTCTCAGTGAAAGTGAAGAGAGTGAAGTGCCAGTCTCTGTAGGTGCTTCAGAAGCCCCAATGGATATAGAGAAAGAAATTCAAAAGTCTTGAGCTTCGAGCACCATTGACTCCTCTATACCAGAAGCCTCAGCTGCCCCACTCATATCTCAACTAGAGGCAATAGCAGTGCACACTTTGAGTGCCATGAGTTCCCTTTCTCTCGGTCCTCTTGCCCCCCTTCTTCTTCCTTCACTCCTCTTTTGCATGGGTGTAGACCTTTTGTTGATAGTAGGAAGAGGAAGTCTTCTTCTCAAATCTCGGGACCCAACTTTGATTTTGTGGTGGCCTTATTGGGCACTACTCCTTCTGCTCCTGCCAAGAAAGCCAGGACCACTTCAAGAATAGTATCTGATGCCCAAGGTCAGCAATTCCTGGAGATAGCCAAGCCCAAGGTTGACAAGCCAGAGTAGGATCTGCAGGCATCTGATCTAGAACTTTTGAGGATCTCCATGGGAGAGTCCACCCCTGAAGGTGAGATTCACAATCTTCAAGAAATAGTCACCAGGGTCATTGGGAGGGTGGAAAAAGGGCAACAAACTATAGAGCAGCTAGAAGAGTAGGCTCAGGTTCTTACAAGTTTCATCAAGTCACTGCTATCCAAAGATAAAGTTTTAGACCCCCCACCCACTAACTACTCTTCCACCACCTGTGCTCCTCAGCCAAGATGAAGTCCAGAGTATCAAAGGATATACATAGGTACTCCATCTATGGAAGGGCTATGGAGGCCATGGTAGATGATATGCTTGTTGCAGGGTTGAATTTCATTGGTGAAGCCTTCAAACTCAATGAGAAGGTAAGTAATCTGCAACAGAAACTCTCCTCCACCATTGGAAATATGGATAAAGAGCTCAAACTCTGGAGCAGCTGCATAGTAGACCTTCCTTATGGGGTAGACTGATGAAAATATTTTAATGGCAAGCAAGGTCTTTGATGATGTGAAAGATAATTTGTCAAAATCATGGGTATACAGTGTGGAGTGGAAAATCAAAGTGCTGGAGGAGGCTTTGGGAGAATTGAGAAATAGCTGGTAGAAGGGTGAGGCCTTCAAGACTTTGGTGGTATCTGCTTTTAAGGATATCCATTGCCACCTCCATGATGAGACCTCAGGTGTACCTCTCTCCCTGTAGGAAATTAAAGCTCAATTCAGAGCTTTTGTCAAAGAAAACCTGTTCAAAGAGGACTCCATCACTAAGGAAAAGATGAAGGAAATCTGCTCTCTCCAGTTTGCCATTGAAGAAGTGAGCAAGGATTACCATACGCACGTCGAATTGACAAAGAGATGGAGAAATGTCTCAGATTTTGGACCCAGTCTGCTGCCAACACATCAGTTCCACGTGGCAGAGACATAGCAGAGGCTTTAAAAAGGTTTAGACAGTGGATCCTCAAGTCAGTGGGCCCTTCCTAATCATGAACACTTGTCTTCTCCTCCTGATTTCTCTTCCTCTTTCTTTTCTCATCTCAGATTTATTGTAATTAGTTGGGGTTTTGCGTTAAGCATCCCTTTAACTAAACATTAATTAAAAGAAGTAGTTACCAAGTGTAACTGATTTGTAAAACTATATAATGGTCTCTCTGTACCATTTTGAGGGGGGAAACTTGGCTTATTTTTGGAAGTGTAAGAAATAGTAAAAGCAATCAATACAAAAGGATCTTCTTTCTTTGTCCATCGATCTTCTTTTATTTCATGGCTATCATTGAGTATTGTTAGATCATTTTTCTGCATTATGTCAAGAAGCTTTGTATTCTTGTAGATGTTATTTATGGAACTGTGTGTCTTTTCAATTGCATCTCATTAATTCAAATACAAATGGTCTTATTCCAATTCATTATATTCTGGCACATGCATAAGGAATTATTTTGTCATCTATAATTCTGGAGAATGCCTTTCTGCTCATTTCCACGTCTTCATTCCTCTGTACTTTTGTGTTGATGATCTATTTTATTTCAAAATGCTTTCATGATATCCAAGTTCCACATTAAAGCTATGCACTATACATATGTAAATAGGTTTTAGAGTATGTGGTTGTTACGACTACCATATTAGAGGGTAGTGGATTTTACTCCTTAGGTTACACCTTCTTGGGTAAAGGTGATACGGGAGCACGAGATCTAGAGGGAAAGATGAATTGTGGAAGAGGGCACGTTACCCATGGGGATACGGAGGCTTGTGAAGGTAGATGGTGTAGGTCATGCGGAGGTGTGAGGGAAAGAGGCCCGAAAAGTCAAGGGTAGTGAAGGTGTGATTGATGGTATTAGAGGTATGGGTGGTAAAGATGTTGCGAGATGTGGGGAAGTCATGGCGGGAGCTTGGATATGTGTGAGGTTTGTAATTGTGGAATGGGCTGCTATGTTTTTAATTCTTGGTGGGTGGAGGTTTCTTAACCATGTTAGAAGGGCGAGGTCTTGAGACAGACGAAAAAGGGTGAAGGTGATTAAGGTGTGATTGGTGAGGTTAGAGTATGAGATTTATGGGGTTGGTTCTTTATTTGGGTGTTGGAGTAGGATTGGTATTGACCTTGGAGGATGTAGCTAAATCTAATTTGATGGGTGGATGAGTAAGGCTGGCGGTTGGGATGACCCCTAAGGTAGTGCTTGGTTTAGGTGAAGAAGATGATGTAAGTGTAGGCTTGGGTGTAGATGCACGTTGGGTTATGGGTAGGGGTGTGGTTTGAGCCATGAGTGGTATCGTGGTGGAATTTGTGATAGTTGTAGTTGTATTTGGTTTGATTGGCCGAAATATTTTTGGGTAGATAGTGGAAGTGTCAGTAAGTGACATCTACATTTGTGTGGAGACAAGAAGTAGAAGATGCCCCCAAAGTAAGGCTCTATCCACATAATCTAGGTGATCGGCTAGGTGTGAAAATGACACTGTTGTAGGTGAGGTTAATGAGGATCCAATGGCAATTCTGTAAAATGTGTCTTAGAGCAGGGAATTTGCTAGCTTGAACGTGGGTAAGAAAGCTAAAAGTAAGTCTATAGGATATTGTGTAACTAATGGAGAATGGTCACTAGAGGTAAAGGTGTTTCTCTTGGGTCTTTAATAGGCAAAGGAGATGACGGTGCTCCTCATAGGTGGAGGTGAGGATGGGTGCTCCTCGTGGGTGGAGGAGATAAACAAATATCCTCCCTAGGCGAAGAAGCACTATGGGTGATGATTCCTAGGTGGAGAAGCTAGTAGTGAAAAGTCTTGGTATTAATGGAAGGCTCCTCTATAGGTGAGGAAGGAGGTGAAAGGTGTTCCTTTATGGGTGGAGGAATAGGTGAGGTGGATTCAAGTGTAGGTGGAGGACTTGGGCTAGGATTTCCTCAATGGAAGGAATATGAGGTAATTGGGCAGCAAGCGGGTGTATCACTTTGAAAATAGCATGAACCTCGCATGGTATGGCTATCATGAGTTGAGGTCTCTCTAGTTTGATTATAAGAAGGGCATGATTAGAATAGGGTTTCTTGAAGATATGTAGGTTACGATTGGTAGGTGCGTTAGGGTTATCTAAGGTTAGCTCACCTTTCTCGAGCATTTCTTGGACAATGTTTCTAAAAGTGATGTAATTTCTATCACTATGACCCTTTACATGATGATAATTGCAAAAATCATGCTCTTTATACCATGTGGGTGTGGGTTGAGCAGGGGTTAAAACCGGTGTGTGGTTTCACGAGAGGAAGGGTGATGGCCCCGGCTTTGATGAGCTTCTCTAACATAGAAGAATAAGGTTCCCCAATTGGGGTATATTTCCGTTGTTCTGTCGAATTGAAAAGTACGAATGGGTGAGAGATTAGATGAGGGGCTAGCCTAATTTGAAAAATGAGCTAGGCGGATTTGAGTACCACTTTGCATTAGTGGTTCCCTTGGCCTTTGAATAATTGTTCCATGGTTTTGAATAAGAAGAGGTATCATTCAACTTGAATGCCGAGTTCTTATTGCGTAATTAGATTTTCTTCTCTTCAATGGCCCGAATCTCTAGCTTTCATGCCATGGTGAATGCTTCGTCGAAGGTTTGGAAGGTTTGAACCTACGAGGGTTGGTGAGATATGCCTAACACAAGACCGTGTGAAGAGTTTTATGAGTTCAGTTTGCGGTAGTTGGAATGTGAGTTGATTGATCAAGCTATGCCAATGAGCAACAAAATATGTGATAGATTCGTTGTCATACTGACGCGTAGAGTATAGGTCAGTCATGGTAACCTTCTTAACGATATTAATGGAGAAGTGATTTAAGAAGGCTTGGGCTACCTGATTAAATGAGAATATAGAGTGTCTAGGTAACCCACTATACCAATCTAATGCGGGTCCAGTCAGAGACATGGGAAAGGTCCTCAGAAGAAAATCATCATCATGGGCGATCAGATAACACCTATGTTTGAAAGAATGCAAATGAAGTTGCGGGTCTTCCTTGGTGTTGAAGCAATTAAATTTAGGAATTTACCAATGCATGGGATACAAAAAGATAAGAATGGATGGGTGTATAGGCTCATTACAAATCTCATCATAGGTGAGAGTGTTGCGGGGAGCGAGAAAATGATGCTTCAATGTCCGCATCTTATCCATCATTAACTTGATTAGGTCATTGGTAGGTTGTGATGGTTGGGTCGATCATGTAGTGTAAGAGGGTTGGTGTTGGGCATATGATGAGGGTGGCATTCCAGTATATGGTGCTACCATATAGGTAGATTGAGGAGGGAATGAAATAATGGGTACGTACCCAGAATGAATGATAGATGAAACAGGAGGATGCTGATAGTACGTATATGGAGGTGGAAGGGTCATGGTGAACTTGGTGCGATGGGGCTAAAGATTTTGGAATAGAAAGGAAGATGTTTTGAAAAGGGGTAGGGGTCACTGACACCGGGGGTGGTTGTGTAGCTACGGGTATATATGAAATAATAGGTGCGGATGAGGTTATGTTCTGGGTGGTTGGCGAAGGTATAGTGGATGTGGTGGGTATAACAAATGTAGATGTGGCGGTTATAGCAAGTATGGGGACCAACTATGAAATGACTAGGGGCAAGGAAGATACAAGTAGTGCGAGAGCTAGCGAGAGGCACAGGCGAGTAGGGCGAGTGTCGGGGGAATAGATACGGGCATGCCGTATATCAACTAACCCAAGGCATCTCGAGTGGATGAGTGGGAAAGATAAAACTGTAAGGCGGAAGGGTTTTGGTCAAGGAGTCATGTGAACTCCTTGTCTCTTGTGGCGATATTGAAAGGTTGGCTAGGATCCATGGATGATAAAATAGATGGTGGTGAAGGACTAGGTGGTAGTGGTTGACGACTAACGTGGAATATAAGGGCATTCGCGCAGCCGGTCAGCACCATATGACCAAGCACTAACAAGAGTAAGACTACTTTTTGTAAATGACACAGAAATATAGTAGAGACATGATAAATAGGCGGTGGTAGGTGAATTGAGACTAAAATGTCAGCTAGAAAATTACACGAGGTTGGCCCGATGCGATTAGGTTAAACCGAGCGCTTGGTCATAGGTAACCACTGGATCGATCACATGGAAAATAAATAGTTGGTCAAAAATAAGGTATAAGGCCAATAATTTTCTAGGTATGTGAAATGCTGATGGAATTTACCAGGTCAGTGAATATGATAAGAGTGACAGAGACTATGATCAGTCAAAGAAGGTGAATAGGTGTCCTTTTGGGTAGGTTAACCAAAAGAATAGTGAACCGACACCGGTTGGGTGAAACCGGTGATGGTCGAGGGTAATTGATGATGGTCACTGGACCGACACCGGTTACTATGAAATTGAAACAACGATGAAGAAAATGTGGTTGTGAATTAAAATTTGATGTGGAATCAAACCCAGAATTCTAAGAATGATGAGAATATGGTCCAAGCACACTCAGATGAAGCTGGAATACACCAACTATGATGAGGAGCGTGTAAAGGGAAATAAGAAAATGAAGAATGAAATCCTCTCACCTCAAAATGCAAGCCAAACAAACACTAAGAAAAATATGATCCTAAGAGTGCTTTTTCTATTATGTTTGTTTAGCTTATGCTATTTAAGGACTGACTCATGAACTTTAGAATAGAATTTTTCAGTGAGATGGCTTCCTACGAAGAAGGAAATATATAAGGAGATCTTTCAAGTATGTTATGGAGGGGCATGTCTGTCTTCTAATGGGGTCTTGGATAGAGATAACGATGGGGTGCCCATTGTGCCATGATCGTGTGATCACCTACAACTTCTTCTAGGTGAGATGTTGTTTAAGAATGTGTATATATTTTAAATTTGTGATGTTTGGGTAAGACTCAGAGAGAGAAAAATAGAAAGGAAGTGATTTTCTATGATTCGTTTGTCAACCATCAGTTGGGAATGACTTCCAGTGTATAGGTTGCCCTCAATTAATGTGAGCTAATGCAAGAAAAGCAGAATGAAATGAAATTATTTTAAACCCAAATCGAAATGTAGAAATAGATGCCACAAATAGATGAACGAGGAGAAGGGATTCTCTTTCACTAATGTGATACTAATGAAGGGAAGAAATGTTCATTTTAAGCACTAAAATACGATGGCTTTTAGAAAATATAAGAGAAGAAGGTTCCAGGGGAGAAATTTTAATGTAAGAATTTTTTAGAAAAGAAACAAACATACAACGTTTTCACCTATAAATGAAAGAATGCAAAGAACCCCGAATGGGTCCCACAGGTGTGCCAAAATGTTTCACCTGATTCTAGATGCGTTTCTTCAAATGTTGATGAAACAGATAAGGGTAATGGGCTAGGAGGAATACCTGTTGAAATGATGGTTATAGGTTGTTGCGTGCGTATAACCACGGATCCTGGCCTGACCATGAGAGATTCCTTTTTGCTTGGAGGAACTACCTGAAATGGAATACAAGACCACCAAATAACAATTAAACAATATATGCAGTGGACTGCCTAGCATGTGCTAGATCTGGGAAGTGTGATACTTCCTAGACGACTGTCAATCCACTATCTTAAACAACTTAATGCTAACAATAAAGGAAATCCTATTGTATTTAAAATGATTTAGGTATCTCATTCATCTACAATAAGCAAATTCATTCACAATAGGCTAAGCTATGATTGAATCTGAAGGTCAAGGTCTTGGTCAGGGTACTGGTATGGTTCAGGGTGATATTCTGGGTGGTTTTGGGTATTTGGTGGGGGTTGAGAAGCTCTATTATTGGTTTTACGGTAAAAGAGATGAGAGACGCGTCTGTCTAGTATGACTAATGTCGGTTTAGGTTAACCAACGACGGTGCGAAGTAAGCGGCATTGGTATGGTCAGGGTACAGAAAACTCAATAAAACTTGGCAAGGTGATAGATCTGGTGCTAGATGAGAATGACAGGGAAATGACAAGGTTCTTGTGGGTCTTAGGTATGCACAAGAATGATGAAAGTATGGATGTGGGTAGTTCAATGGTGTGGGTAAAGGGATGGTCAAGTTTTCATGGAGGTAAAATGGTGGGGATGGGAATGGGAGCAGAAACTAATAATAGAAGTAAAAATATATGCTAAAATGCTAATGAACCAGTGTTGGTTAATAAAAACTTATTGTTTGTATGAGCTTAATGTCTGGTTGGCAATGGTGGGTGATCAAATGGAAGGAATTTGGTGTGGTGCTGGAACTTCCCCTCATGTTCCCATGAAGGAAAATGGTTGTGTGATTGCTTCCGGTGCTAGCTATGGATGCTCTGATGTGCGTAGTAATGCTGGTTCTACTTGCATGCAGCTACGATTTTGTCACTTGTTCTCAAAAGATGTGATTATCTCTCGGAAAAATGTGCCAACCTCGAAATAAGGTTGTTTAGGGGGTTAAATTGTAACCAACGGTGTAGCTCAGCTTAAGCTGGTGGTGGTTTAGGGTAATTGGCATCGGTTAGGGTGGGATTTCCTAGGTTTTCTAAACTAGGCAGATCCCCTTGATTTTATGGGATCTCATTCATTTTCCCCACGGATTAGAATGGAAGCTTCCTTCTAACATGCGGGAATGTGGTTAGAGGGAATGTAGGCATACTGATTTTTAGGTTTGGGTAGGTCTTAGTTAGTTTTGTCAACTTACTAAGAATAGGTCTTAGGGTGAGGTGGCTAGATGAGGTGTCAGGTGAGGTGGATATGTGGGTATTATCCCAATTAGGATATTTAAATAATAAATATGGTGAGATAATGAATTAATTTAATTAAATTAATATTAGAGTGGGATGAAAGGGGCCATGGTTAGGTAAATGTGTTCAAGGTCTTTATTTGATGAGGGACCAAGGGGAGTGTGACCTAATTGTAGTGTCTACACTCCCATCCCACATCCCATATAATCCTAACCTATCAACCAATCCCTATCCTATCCAACCTATCTAATTTCTTTCAATCCTTCCCTTTCATCCTACCCAAACACACTTTGGGACTTATAGGAGAAAGTCACATCCCACCTTACATCCCTTCTCATCCCCCCATGAGCTATCCCATCTTGAATCCTTTCATCTTACCTATCCTTAACCATTCCCCCATCCCAAATACAAAATATCAACATCCAACATTAAATAATCTAAACATCCAAAATCTAAAATCTAAAAATCAAAACATTCAAAAAATCTAGACATCTAATGTGTGAGTTTTTTTCTTGTGTGTGATTGCTTTATTGTTTGCTTTTACATTTTGGTTTGGTGATATGAGGCCCCTTTTGTTTATTTTTATTTTTCATGGTCAATGATATGAGGAAAATATTTTTGTATTAATATTTCTAATTATATGAGGAAAAGGGCATTTGGAAATTCAATCATCATGGTGTTTATAACTTGATGCATTTTCTCTATGCCACATCCATATCATTTCTAATTATGATAATAGTTGGCACTTTATGATAGCACAACACCTTCTATCATAAATTTTTATCCTTATCATCATCCACACCTAATCCTCCCATCATCTAACTAACTATCTAACCTCCTTATCCTCATATCCAATTAATCCTTTATCAATCAATCAATATCCACATCCAAATTTTATCATCTCACATCCAACATCCAAAATCCTCACCCCCTGGCTAGGGAATCTTCTAACATCCTCTCATAAATAAAACTTGAACATTATTTTTCTTCGCTTCATGAATCATCATCCCAATCCTCTCCTCATTAATGTCCTAAAACCAATCCTTATTCTCTCATCGAAACATCCTCAATCTTCCACTCCTCTAAATCAACATCATATACCCTATCTTCCTATCCATTCAATCAAACATTAAATGTAACATCCTCAAATCCCACGTTGTCATATCTAACATTGTCAAATCAAGCATCCTAAAATTTAAATCCCAAATCTTTCAACTTAACCACTTGGTGAGGAATCATATAATCCACCAATCCTAAATCTTAACTCTTTTCATACATCATTGAATGGGGTATCCTTTGCTCCAAAATCTAATATCTCTAATCCTCTAATCTCCTACTCCTCTAATCCTCTCTCCTATCTTCTAATCCTCTCATCATGCATCCTCATCAATAATCCTTCTATTCTCTAATCCTCAAATCCAATATCCTTAATCTCAACCCCTTGATTGGGGCATCCTATAATCCAACCCCTTCAATCAATATTCTAATCCTCTAATCCTCTATCTTTTCCCATAATCCTAAATCTAATCTTTTTATAATCTTTTCTCTTCTATTCACTTAGGCCTTTCCCTTTTCTGAGTGGTTACCCAACTCATTCCTTCCCCACATGGCACCTCAAGGGGGAATCATATCACCATCCTAAAATCTTCTCTTCTTTCTCTTTGAACGGTAATTTCTACATAATAACAATTCAAAGAGGGGGAAAATGTAGAAATCTAAAATAGAGACATAATTAATTATGATTAATTTGTTCGCAAATATCCTACAATCAACATTATCAAATTAATCCCTTTCCTATAAAATACCACATATACCCTTTATCCTAATTAATTTAATCATTTATCTAATATCCCATCATTTCATCATTTATCCCTTTAATTCATTATTATATCCCATTATCCCACCTTAATCCTTATTATCATTTTCTAGGAATTTAATATTCCTACACCTACCTACCCACCTACTCTACACCTATCCTACTCTTAGCCTCTCCATGTAATCACATCCCTAATCATATTTTATTAATCTAATATAATCCTAAACTAATCATATCCCCTACCTCTAAATCTAGAGGATTTTATTTCTAGAAGCCTCTCTAAACTTCTTCTATTCTCCATTGAATTTTAAATTCAATGGAGACCTCTCACAAAATATAGAATTCTCCATTCTAGAAATCTCTATAATCTTCCAATCCTCTCCTCAATTCTCATCCATTGATCTTCATCCCACTTGGATCAATCCTCACCATCCATTATCCCAACCAAAAACTATAAATTGGCATGCCACCCTTCATGGAAGCCAATCTTGAAAAATCCAAGAATCCATATATCTCGGGAAATCCATAAAAATATGTGTCATTTTATCCGTATCAATCATCCACAATATTCAATCAATCAATCCATCATCCATTAATCCTTTATTAAACATCAATCAATCCAAGAAAATCAAAAGGAGGTGTTGCCCAAGTGCCTACTCAAATATGAAGCAATCAATACATCCTTGAGAAAATCCAATACAACAAAGGAGGAGTATTACATTTTATTGGTAAGTGCAGGTATTAATTCTCCTCCCCTTTACATCTCTTTCTCAATCACGAGGTACTATTGAAAAGGATTAGCAAAGGAAAGAATTTTTTTGTTTAATTATACTCACAACTAATCTTTTCCACATTACAAAAGTGTGATTTCTTAAACTTGATGAAAAATATCTAAGAAATACCTTATCATTATTAACATGTAGCCTAGGCATATGATGAAGTATTTTATATGTTGGGAAGCACAATCATCCCTAATGAATAAAGTAAAACTTAGTAATGTAAAATTATGGTGTATACGAAGAATTATAAACCTTGTATCTTCCTAGTGGGTAAGGCATGATATTATGATCAACCCAATTTTAAATTATTTTAGAGGATAAGTGTAAATATTTAATCTCATTTTAAAATTCATTTATGTTTTGCATTAAGAATTGTAATTGCGGGGAGGGAATGTTAACATATTAAAACTTGCACATATAGTGGTGGTGATTATGTAATACTCTCAAGCATATGTATATATGTTGTAATAGGAGTAAGAAAAACATAATATGAACTAGGTTATCACTAAATGAATCATTAACACATGAAGCAAGGATTATGAACAATATATGAATCTACATACTCAACATGAGAATATAAAGGATCACTAATATGGTTTCTGATAAGAAAATCATCATGATTGTAAAAGAAGCATCAATATGATTTGTAAAAAAGCATCAAAATGATTTGTAAGAGAAAGTTCAATTATGATTTATATAATAAACATCTCTACCAATACCATTACGAAAATGATACTCTACATTTTAAAATCAAGCACCTCATTTCTAAACAATGCTTATGGGCATTATATTGTAATACAATATTTTCACAAGGAAAAGAAGGAAAATAATTATTAGGGCTTCCATAATTCCAAGTAGAAGGATCACTATAGTTATCGTTTGATGAAACATCATATTTTTATTTTATTATAACATTTTTTCAAGTTCATATTTTTAGAACAATAATCCATGACTTAATCAAATGTTTCTTTAGTCTAGTTGGGATCCTAGTTAAATAAGAAAAACATTGATAGTTTGATCTAATGAAATAAGAGCTAGAAAAAATCTAATAAGATAAAGTAAAATAACATGACATCAAATTTAAAATATAAGTCTTAAATGGTGTAGGTTGATACCTTAAGGGTGAGGAATAAAGCTCCAAGCTGGCTTGATTTGATAATAAAGTGGGTCCACCAAAATGTAATATGAAAACTAGGGTTTTTCTAATGTAGATAGTACCCAAGCTGTCAAATCTTATCTAAAAAGGATAATAAATTATAAATTCCTAAATTTTGTAACGATATAATTGACATGATATGCTTAGAGCTAAGAGTGAAAGTAACTTTACCATTAGGGTTTTAGAAATTATTCACCATACTTTTAGCTCATATTTTGTAAAAGTGGACATTAAATTTATGAAAAGGTTGTATAAAGTGTTTTGAACATGTATAGAAAATTTGGGGACCTAAAACCAAGTGAAATACAAGTTCATCCAACATGGAAAAATATTGTAGTTGAACCTATCAATGATTGTTGAATGTCTCCACTAGGATAATGACTCACAATTTGATTCTAACGCTTACTTTTCTTGAGTTTTTTTGAATTGGAATATGTATTTGGACCTTTGTGACAATGCTTTGACCTTCCTTCAGATGTATTCTCATTTTTATTAACCTAAAAATGGGTTAATCTAAAAAATTTGAGTTATCTATATTAAACTCACCCCATGTCAAATGGTGTGATGAATTCTTTACTACACATTAGTATCATAAAGAGGATAAAACCACATGTTGTTCTCCCAATCCTATAATGATGTGGAGGTTAGATAAAGGAAATGCGTGAACCCTCAATTTGGGTTTGAACACTTAGAAATTGAAATGTGACATAAATTTAGTGCATGTATATGTGATCTAGGAAGTAATAAATGTATTAAGGAATATATGCTTCTAATGCTTTGTTCATGATCTTCCTAGAGTAGGTATGCAAACCACCACCTCTTTATTCCCTAATGAGTACTTGGGGAAGATTTTTATATATAGATGAATTATTTAAAATATTTCCCACTTACTCGATTCTATGTTCATAAGGTAGCTTGTACATTTGAAAATATGACCATTTTAAGTATAGAGGATAACTTCATTGGCCTAGAAAAAACTTCGTCCAAACATTTCATGTGCCCACAAACCCATTCAAGCTAAAAATAAATTCATATATAAGGCATGAGATAGTTTGTGTTGAATATGAAGATGTATTATACACAACATGTAATGATTCTTAAAGTATTAAGTTGGAGAATTCGTTATGACCTAGTGGATTAATTGTCTTGGATAGAGAAGGAAGTTGTAATTGGTTAATAAGTCGATAAATGGAATAATTCTAGGATAAAGGCCAAAGTGATATTTTATAAGTGCATGAAACCAAATTTTCTATACTAAAGTACTAGAACATGTTATTATCCTTGATGCGAGTCAACCAACCTATTTTCGAGATAATATGTGGACTCACATATACGACTACTTCAACTATAGTTCTTTGATTTTTTCATTGTATAAATATAAGTTATGACAAGTGATTATATCCTTTTATGCAATAAGCATTGTGTTTTATTAAACTAATTAATCATTGTTCAAGTGTGATTTTGTGTATATGTGTGTGTACACACACGTGCATACATGTGTATGTGTATGTGCGATTGAAATAGGATTATGATATTAACTTTACCGATATTGGTCAAGATTACAAACCGAATTTGATAGTCTACCCTACTTAGCATGTTTTCTTTAGTTCACAACTATGTATTCAATATTTCCTTAAAATGATAAGATACAATTGAAAGTAGAAAAAATAAACATTAGACATAATACATTTTTTTAATTTAATATTTTATATTTAGTGAAAATCTACATAAAATTTCACCTTACATACGATATGGTTTCCTTATCAAATTGATTGTATAATATAAACAAAGAAAAATATGCTTATATGGCCATGAAATTTAGTGTTGAGTTGAAAATATTAAATATATGAATGAATATTATATATATATTATTTTGTTTTATGTTAAAATTATAGTTAATGATAAACAACTTATCTAAATTATCAAGAAAATGGAAAATAAATATTGGAGTAACTATAAAAGTAATTTTTAAAATTAAATTAAAATTTAAAATAAGATTATATATAGGATAGGCCACCATCATACATGTCAAATTTTTAACAATCTAAAATTAATTGTAACATTAAATATAGAGCCACAACTTTAACCAACTCTATAACTTAACCATAATTGCCAAAATCATATTAATATTAAAATTTACTATTGGAACCTACCTTTATATTAATAATACAAAAAGAGTTACAATATCGGGGTGATTTGAAAAATCATGCTCCAAATTTAAAATACCACGAGGGCATGAGATACGCCAAAAGGAAACAAGAAAATCACATAACTAAATAACTAGGCACATGGGGCAACAACACTAGGTGGAGGAGGAGGATCATATTTTGGAGGGATGAACCACCCCCCCGCCCCCAATCGGCTCCTTAGAATGAAGATCAATATCCCGGCACATAAGGTTATGACATTTTTATATTAAGAGCACCATGATTCCCAGTGACTAGCGGTGGAGAGACATAGAAATTAGCCCCCAAGGAGGAGAGAACTAGTTGGAGGAGCTAGGCATCCTTTCCTCTAGGTGCTAGACTCTAGCTTGATCAAAAGTTAGATGGAGTAGGACATCCCCTAGGAGGAAGGACATCATATGCAAGAAAAACTTTAGTGATGCGACACATGGGTAGGTGGTGGGGCACGCATGTCATCCCAAGGAAATTGTCAAGGCGCTCCCAGTGATTGAGAAGTCATTTGTAATAAATGCACGAAATCCAAGTTTAATTGAGTAATTTTTCATTTAAGATTTTATTTGGTAAAATCTAAATCCATAAATAGTGGCATTTTGATTAATTTTAAGCCATATTAATTAATCTTTATGAAAATATTACCTTTTACAATATTTCCTTTAAAATCATAAACAAATCATAAATTAAACATTTTATTTCTATAATAATGTATTTAATTGTTTAGGAAAAATTAAATCTCCTTATTTTAATTAGTTATTATTTATTGACTTTAGTTTTAAAACCACTTACATATCATTATTTATTTAATGTTTAAAAATTCTAAATCTAATCATTGATAATATGTATCAAATGTTCTATGATTTTTTTGTTATATATATTTTTATTTAAAATGAAAATTAAATAGAGTTTAATAGAAATATAATATTTTTATATTATATTAAAATGAAAATTATATTCTATATTGAGAATAATGATAATAAAATTTGCGAAAATTTAATATCTAATCTTTATATCTTATAATTTTGTAAAAATTTCCTTTAATTTTCGTAATTGATATTATGAAATCTAGGTTGTAATTTTTGGTGCTTAAATTTGCTCATCTAGGTTCTTAGACCATCTTCCTTATGTACTTATTGTTGTATCCAGGTTTCGACCTTTTTTTTGTTGTTGGGTATGATCCCCATCAAAAACAATTAACCATTAATAAATAAACATTATAAAATATAAAAATATGTTTTATAAGTAGGAAGTTTCAGAAATATTGAGTGGTTGTAATATTTTATTTTTAATTACTAGTAAAAGGTGCAAATTAGCGGGTGCCCTACCCTGTTACATCACAATTAGGCCTAAAATCCCATATATAGCCAAAAACACAGAAGAGACAGAGAAACAAAAACAAGCGCACATGAACAAAGAAACAACATAAAAACATCCTAAGTAATAACAACCGCAACAACTAAAAAGACAAATAAAAGAAGCACAAGTGTTGCAAGCTAGTAGGCACTTCTTGTTTTAGGAGGTAAATGTATTCTCACAATCTAATTACGCCTTTTACGTACTACTTGAGTCCACATTTCCTCCTTAGGATTTTCTCTAAAGAATTTGTCATTTAAACATAATATTTTGATGTGGTCCCTCGCCAAGGCCTTCCTAAAATTTTATATCTTTCATCCATATATCTCTATTTTCAAATCAAATTCTAGTAAAACCAATGTATAATGGTCCTACCTCTTCTAAAGCATCCCCCTCTTCTCCTCAAACTCTAAAATCTAACTTTCTTTCCAATCCTTATGATTATGATATTATGATAATAATGCATATTTTGGATCTTGACTCCCCTATTCCTCATCAATATGAACTTCCTCTTCTTGATCCTCTTAAAGTTATTTTATAACTTCTTCTTCTTCTTCTTAATCTTCTCGAGAATATTCTAATTTTTCATCTAGAATTTCCCATTTTTCCTTTTCTTATGTATTCATATTTTGTTTCTCACTTCCCCTCAATATTCCCGATAGTTGGTGAAGCCCCTTACTTTCCTTCCGAATTCCCCCACTCAACATTAGGACTATAACCTATAGTAGCATTGTTATTTTTCTCACGATCCCTCCATTCCTCAATGCGTCTTACCTCCACCTCTTGATCTGATCGGTTTTCTACCATGTTTTCCTACCCCGTAACCACCATAATTATTCCCTAACATTTTTACATTTGAAAGAAAAAAATGGAAATCCTTGAATTCAAACATTTGGTTCCACACCCATAAAATAGAAGTTAATGTAGATAGATGAGGGAAGAGGCTCATTTGGGATAGATGAAGGAAGTGGTTGCAATATTGTTATCAATACCTATGAAATTATTTTAGCTCTTCCAATTTATTGAAAAGGAAAAAGACCCACACACAACATTTTTACGTTTCCATAAGTGTTAATTACTATGTGGAAATATTTAGGTTTCACATGACATAAATCTAGTTTATGGTGGAGGAATTATTTTCCTCATGGGTTCGATGTGAAAATTTGTCGATAATGGTGGTGGCCACGTCTTAGGATAGATACAGTTCATCTTCTATTATTTTTGGAACCAATGTTCAAAAGGATAAAAGTAAATTAGATCAAATCTTAGAAGGCCTTGTGGTTCATTTTTGTTCGTTTGGATCAATTCTAACACTACCCACATTTTTTTTTATCTCCCTAGCTCACAAGGTTATCCCTAAAATGCTTATTTTTCCACATGAAAACACAATAAAAATAAACTACTATTAAACATAAATAATAATAGTTACTAATGAAGGTAATTTAAACTTATGAATTATATTTTGTTGGTTGTGCAGATTATGGGTGAAACAATAGAAGAAGTAGGATTTGTGGAGGATATGCATTAGAGATAGACATAAATGACACATTAGTTAAATATGCTTTTATATATTTTCTAGGTAAAACACATACAAATGCGAAAATATGAATTAAGAACATTTCCTCTATAATAATTTTTGCAATCTAATGCTCTATTGTTTAACGAAACCTCCAAAATAAAGTTTGAAATGTTTTTCTTTAAGTGATTGACCAAATATTGCTTCAACATGATCATGGATCAACATTCTCATTTTGAATCAGAGTTATTTTGTTAAATTTTCTTAGTAAAATTTTCTATTGGATTTTCCCTTTATATTAATAAAAATAAAAGATAATTACATTAGCAGGGTGGTGAAGAACTCGAGTCCCACAAAATGCCACATAGGCCACATAAAATGCCCGAAGGGAAAACAAAAAACCACGAGAAATACAAAAAGTAGAGATCACTAGGTATGTGTTGAAACTCTATGAGGAGGAGGAAGATCATCCCGGGAGGGATGACCACTCCACTAGATGGGTCGGTAGAAGGAGGGTCCACCGCTAACCATCTTGATCGAGGCATTTGCATCTGTAATGGAACAATATTCCCCACACACGGTGAGAGAGACCCATAAATAATATGAACACCGAGGCGGAGGAGAGGACCACCTTGGAGATCTAGCCACACACTTCCCCCCGGGAGGAGGGTCTAGCCTAGTATAAAAGAGGAAAGAGTTGAATGGCGACCTCGAGGAGAGGTGGAGCAAAGCGTGGTTGCGAGATTGGATTTTACGACATGGTCTAGGTGGAGGAAGCTGAAAAAGTAGAGATGACCGAGGTGGTGATGGCAAAGGTTCCAGAGGGACCCAACTCATCATGCATGGTGCACTCCCCTAGTGTGTGAGAAACTCCTATAAGTGAGAAAATTCCATAGAAACTTTTTCTTCTTGAGCTTGAATCTGTATGCGCACAGTAGACAATATAACCACTTTGTCATTAGTGGAAAATAAAACAACATTGATCATTCTGAAATAACATAGAATTTTGAGCTTTCCAAATATGAAATAGAATACAAGCTCTAAATAATTACCACAGAGTATCAATATAATTAGGCCACGAGTGAAGTCTCCAAATAAGCAAGCCCAGGAGACGCTAGTAAAAGAATCCAAGGTAGTAGGGTTGAAAGAACGAATGAATCCAAGACTAAATATCCTAAGAGTGGGGGAAAGAATAAAAAAAATGCTTAAAAGATTAAGGTATAGAATAGAAAGTGCATTTAGGATTGGGGATGCAAATGTGACATATACTTTCACCGATGGGAAGACCCACGATAAATAAGGCACCACAGAAAATGGTTAACTTTAAGCTCAAGATGGGAGTTCCAAGCATTAGAAACCCTTCTAAGTCGGGTGGATTGTGCGGAATGCGGGACCTAGCGAGGCATTGAGTTAGGCAATGGAAGGTGAGACGGGAAAAATAGCTAGTAAATGGTGTCGGCATCACGGTGGAGAAAGGAAATATCATGATTCCACCGCAAATCATGCCACAACGGTGAGGTTTTAAGTCCAAGTTTGTCGAGCATAACATCTAGCATCAATTCTTGAATTCTATAGATAGACAAGAGGACCGAATTGGTAAGATTAAATTTCATCTTGAGCTTGGGCCGAGAATCCAATATCTACGAGGATACCAAATCCAAAATTTTATGAATCCCTTTGTGAGAAAATAGGAGAGTTTTGATTCCGGAGTTTCCGTAAGTGATAGAATGTCATCGGTGATATCGGGGAAACCACACGATATTATGAGAATTAAAAAATAGCCTAGTGAAAAATCCATCACCAATCCAATGTAGAAAAGGTTTCAGTGATTAATAAGCATTTCATATGTTTTTGGTAATAAAGGAGCTAAAAATCTTGACCAAGACCCTAGTGATAATTTAGGTGTGTAACCTGATATTGTTCCAACATTTTCTTCCATAAGGAGTACAAGAATCAATGCAATGTTGAAGAATAATTTTCCAGGTCTGATTTCCTCAAAGACATCACTATCCACTTAGAACATGAAGCCACACTTTTCCTGTAAATATCAATAATTCCCATTCCACCTTGATCGTGGGGAAGACAACAAACTTCCTAGGCCACCTGATGAAAGATATTTTAGCAAGTAATTTTACACCAAAGGTAGTCTCAGAGAAGCTTGGAAAGTTTAGCGAAGGAAGCCTATAAGGAGGGGCACCAACACACATAATAATACACATGGGTGGCCGCAAGAATCTTGGTGCACACCTAGAATTTAGCCAAGGAAAGGGGTTTAGAAGACCATCGAGAAACATTATGTTCAACGCTATCAATCACATACTACCATAGAGTGATGGAATCACTATCAAAGGTAAAAGGAATGCCAAAAAAATTGAATTTTTCTCCTTTTCCAATCCACTTCCAAGGGTAAGATTTCAACCAATCTCCTCATTTGGTATATATATAAAAGGATGTTTATTTTTGGTACATCATTTCACACAACAATTGCTATTTATACAATGTTTTCTATTTTTGGCTAAGAGGAAAGGATACTTTGATTGTAGAATGGTATAATGTTTTCAACTCTTTATTGTCTTATTGAATTGTTTTTTGTTTTTATGATGGTATTGCAGGTGAGGAGGACTAAATTTATATAATTTATTGCAAAATAGAAGGCAAATCAAATTGTACATTCAATAATTATTTTTACCTTTGTTGTTATAACTAACAAAAAGATTAGCATATTAGTTTCAAATTTAGCTTTTTGTTTATCATACGCGGTCTCTTCACATTATATTTATTTTATTATTTTTGTTTAAGGTAGGATATGTAACATATGTTCATGTAATAAGTTCATATTAATCATCACAAAACATATTATAAGTAGATACAATCCCAAGTAGTGTAACTAATACACAGGAAGCATCCTTAGAGATACCATGGTAATAACTTAAAGCATAGTACAATAGGAAGAAGTCAATCTTGTGATGCATCTAAGTGAATAATTCGGTGAAATGCTTGGTGTTTCTCCATAGACTATTATGTTTGTGGAGCCTGTTTTCATGGTAGAGTGTGGTACACCTTTATGTGTTACACTCGGGTATTTTTACAAAGCATCCACCTTTGCCGGTGAGTGGGTCAAGGGGGTTCGGGGGGTGAAGCCCCGATCGATGGGGGCTTGGGGGCAAAGCCCCCGAAGCAAATTTTCATGGGTGGTTTATTAACCCATGGGTAATGGGTAACCATTATGGGTTGTTTTTGGGCCCATGGTTTTTTCGGTACCCATTGTTTTGATACCCATGGTTTTGATACCCACGGTTTTGTATCAAACTGCTTAAGCAATTGTCTATTTATATGGTCTTATGCATATGATAGATAAACAATCAATGTGTTGCAGATGTGCTTTGAATTCAGATGTGAATTCTATAGAGTTTGTTAAGCGTAGCTCAAACGGATCTAGGTATTGTATTAAGAGAGTGGAGGCTTGTAATAAAATCGAACAAGTGATTCTTGGTGGACGTAGCCCAAATTGGGTGAACCACGTTAAATATTGTCTCTTTGTGTTGTTTTATTTTATTTTGAAACTTTATTTGAGATATGTAATAATTTCTGCATATTAGTTTCTCTGTTATTGCGATTATGTGAGGGATTATTCCGCATATTTTATCGCTTATTTCCTAACAATTGGTATCGAACTGGTTTGGTTTGTTGAAGTGTTGAATCGTAGGGAAATTTTTTAGCTTGAGTGGGAGCTATGGCGGATAATGGAAGATCTAGGGTTGAAAAATTCAACGGGTAAAATTTCAGTCTTTGGAAGATGCGAGATGGAAGATTACCTTTATCGAGAAACATCTTTATACTCCACTGTCTCGAGAAGGTGAACAAACCCTGAGTATGACAGAGATGCGGAATGGGATTTGTTGGATCGGAAGGCACTTAGAATGATCTGTTTGTGTCTTGCATCTTCGGTATTATTAATGTTTCAAAGGAAAAGACTACAAAAGAACTAATGGATGCATTAGGAAGTTGTATGAAAAACCCTCGCCTCTAATAAGATATTTTTAATGAAAAAGTTGTTTAATATAAAGATGTCTCGAGAATGGTTTAGTAGTAGATAATTTAAATGATTTCAATACGGTTGTGAATATGCTAACTTCACAATAGAATTTGATGAAGAAGTTAGGGCTTTATTAATTCTATGCTCTTTAACGAAAGTTGGAATAGCACAGTAATGGTGGTAAGTAACTCGGTTCAGGCTTAACTCAAAGTTGAAGTTTGAGGATGTTGTAGGGGTGATTTAAGCAAGGAAATGTGAAGAAAAATCTTTAGTGAATCTTCTACTTGTGGAATGCTTTGAAAGTGGAAACTAGAGGAGACAAAAGAATAGAAGAAACCATGGAAAATCAAAGGATCGGGCAAGGTCAAAATCCAAAAGAAAGATAGTATGTTGGCTGCTTGTGGAAACTCTGGGCATACGAAGAAGGACTCGGGGAAGAAAACATTAGGAGCTTCGAGATAAGATTCTTTCTTTGCATAATATTAATGAATCTTGGGTTTTAGATTCAGGGGCTTCTTTTCATGCTACTCCACATAGGCATTATTTTGTTGATTATGTTCAAGGGGATTTTGGGCATGTTTTTCTTGGTGATGATGAGCCTTGCAGTATAGTTGGAAAAGGTTATATTCAGGTTAAGATGTAGAATGGGAATACATGGCTATTGAAGGATGTCAGACATGTGCCTACATTAAGGAGAAATTTGATATCAGCGGGGCAATTGGGAAGTGATGGTTGTACTGTGATATTTACAGCTGACTCTTGGAAGGTCACCAAGGGTGCTCTTGTGGTGGCAAGAGGTAAGAAGGTTGGAACCTTGTATTTAACCACTGATAGTACTAATGATTGTAATCTTGTGGCTTCAGATGCAGATACAATATTATGGCACTATAGGCTCGGTCATATGAGCCATAAGGGCATGGACATCATAAAGAATAATTTTCCTGGATATATAGAAACAAGTTTGGATTTATGTGAGAAATGCATATATGGGAAACAGAAGCGAGTAAGGTTTCTCAAGGTTGGACCTACGAAGAAAGAGAGTAAGTTAGAGCTAGTACATTCTGATGTGTGGGGGCGGATCAGGTATCATCTCTTGGGGGTTCAAGTTATTATGTTACTTTTATTGATGATGCAACAAGGAAAGTTTGAGTTTATTGTATTAGAAACAAATTTGATGTATTTGATACTTTTGTTAAATGGAAAGCCTTGGTAGAGAATGAAACAGGCCTTAAGTTAAAATATCTTAGGTCAGATAATGGAGTGGAGTATTGTAGTAATGAATTTGATGATTAGTGTTCTAAGAATGGAATCCATAGGAAAAAGCAGTTCAAGAACCCCTTGCAATGAATGGGGTGTCGAAAAGATGAACAAAACAATAATGGAATGTGCTAGGAGCATGAGGATACATGCAGGACTGCTTCTTTATTTTTGGGCGAAGCGGTGAGCAAATGTGTACTTGATAAGCAGAGGACCCTCAAGTGCCTTGGATGGAGGCATACCGAGGAGGCTTGGTACGGTAAAAAAGTCGATTACTTATTTCTTAGAGTCTTTGGATGTGAGGTGTTTTTCATATTGACAAGGATGATGGGACCAAGCTAGAGGCTAAATCGAGAAAAATTCACTTTTATTGGTTATGGTGGTGATGACTTTGGATTTAAATGTTGGAGTATTAAAGGAAGAAAATCATTCAGTCTAGGGATGTGGTCTTTAATGAGAAAGTCATGTATAAGCAACAATTGTAAGAAAAAAGGGAATAATCAAGAAAGAATATGCAGTGGTAGAGGATCTTTCGGATGGGAAAGTGACCCATGAATTAGTTCAGAACCTACTCACAGAACCCCAAACTCCTACGGTGATGAGATCATCTAGGGTAAGAAAAGAACACGAACGTTTTTCTCCTTCTCTTTATTATTTATTACTCACTTTGCGATAGTGGAGAGCCGAGAGAGATTTGATGAAGCAATGTAGGTAGATGTCGGTCGAAGGGAAGAAGTGGGAGCAATCCATGGATGAGGAGCATAAGTCTCTCATAGAGAACCCAGGACTTGGGATTTGGTGAAGCTACCAAAAGGAAAAAGAGCATTGCATAACAAGTGGGTCTATAAAGTTAAAGATGAAGAAGGAGGAAAGAAAAGATATAAGGCCGGTTGGTGGTCAAGGGTTTGCACAGAAACAAGGTATAGATTTTGATGAGATTTTTCTCCTATAGTAAAAATGACTTCTATTAGAACTATTCTTGGAATAGTGGCAGCAGAAGACTTGCACTTAGAATAGTTAGATGTAAAGACTGCATTTCTCCATGGTGATTTGGAGGAGGAGCTATATATGTAGTGGCGAGGAAGGATATGAAGTCAAAGGTAAGGAGGAGATGGTGCGTAAACTGAAGAAGAGCTTGTATGGCTGAAAAAAACTCCACGTCAATGGTATAAGAAGTATGATAGCTTCATGATGGAGCAAGGTTATATTAGATGTCATTCGACCATTGCGTGTATACAAAGAAATTTGAGGATGGAAGTTATATTATTCCTGTGTTTGTATGTTGATGACATGTTGGTTGTAGGTAAAAACATGCGGGAAATAAAAGTACTCAAGAAACAACTAAGTGAATCCTTTGATATGAAGGATTTGGGGGTAGCAGAGACAAATCCTTGGTATGAGGGGAACCCAAGATAGGAAGGAAGCAGAAGTGACTTTATCTCGGGAAGAGTACATTAAGATGGTATTGGACATGTTTAAATGCGGGATGCTAAACTGGTTGGGGCTCCTTTGGCAAGCCATTTTAAGTTATCAAAGGAGTAGTGTCCTAAGATAGAGTAGGAAAAAAACCAGATGTCCAAGGTACCTTACTCATCAGCGGTTGGCGTTTGATGTATGCTATGGTGTGCACTAGGCCTGATATTTCCCATGTAGTGGGAGCTATGAGTAGATTTATGAGTGATCCGAGGTAAAGAGCATTGGCAAGCAAAGTAAAGTGGATCCTTCGGTATTTGAGAGGACCATGGGGACAATTTTGTGCTACTGATGGATCGAGACACCACTTTACGCGGTTATGTAGATTCGAGACATGGTTGGAGATGTTGACGAGCGGGAGGAGCACGACAGAGTTACATTTCCCTTTGTAGGTGGGACAAAGTAGTGAGCTGGATTTCACGACTACGTAAGCTGGTGGCTTTATCGACCATGGAAATTTGAGTATGTTGCATCGCCACAGAGGTAAGCAAAGAGATGATTTGGTTACAACAATTGCTTGAGGAGTTGGGACATAAGGTATGAATGTAAACTGCATAGTGATAGTCAGAGTGCTATACACCTAGCTAAGAACTCTGCTTTCCACTCGGTGACAAAGCATATACATTGAGATATCACTTCATCAGACAACTTTGGAAGAAGATAAGTTGAAGTTGGAGAAGATTCATACCACTTAATCCTGCAGATATGATGACCAAGGTGGTCACAAGAGGATAAACTAAAGCTATGTTCAGCTTTGGTTGGCCTTCATGATGAGAGTGAAGGGTTGAGAAGCTTTCTTAGTGGAAATCAGTCTCAAGTGGGAGATTGTCATGTTTGTGGAGCTTTGAGTTATGAGTGTTTTCTCTAAAGTGCCTAAAGGGGTTCGGGTAGTGAAAATTGAGAAAAATGTTTTTGGGTCATTTGTATGTATTTCGTTAACTGTTTTTCGGACATTTTTGTCCCTTTGTCCCAAATGAAAGTGCATTGTTTTGATATCGCTTTTGCGAAATCCCTTAAGTTGTTCCATTTATATGGCCCGTCGGAACAAATGTTTTGTCCCAAGTGTCCCAAAACTTTTTGTGCGAGCTTGTTCAACAAGTTTCTTGGCGAATCACTCGAACCGCGTAAAATTTCTTACTTGAGTTACTTTTTGTTCCAAATGTGAAAATCAAAAGTGCGAGTTGTTCCATTTTTACACCGTCCCAAGCGAGCAGTGCATTGTGTCGCGTACTCGGAACTTTTTGTCTCAAATGTCCCAAGTTCAAAGCGGGCCTTTTGTTCCATTTTCAGTGAATCACCCGAACCGCGCTTTCTTTCCAAATGTCCCAAAAAGTTGTCCCAAAGTTAATCGGGCATTGTTCATTTTTTTGTCTCGATTCCCAAGTTCAAGCAGGCCTTTGTTCCACGCGTCCTTTCGCACAATTTTGTCCCAGCATTGTCCGAGTTCAAATGCTGCTCTGTTCCCGATCGGCCGAAACTCCCGAGTCGCGTACCTCAGAGCTCTTTGTCCCAAATCAAAAAAAATGCAAACTGTTCCAATTTCGGCCGAAACACCCGAACCGCGTCCTTCGCGCGTTTTCGTCCCAAATGTCCCAAAATGCATTTGTGCGTCTTCTCCCTGTTTCACCCGAATCGGCCGAACCGCGTGTTTCGCGCATTCGCGTCTCACATGTCCCAAGTGAACCTAATGCAATTCATACTTAGTTTTTCCCGCTCGACCCGAATATGCTAAAATATGAATTTAAGTTGCGGCTCGATCTATCAATCGAAGATCAAATTTCAGGGCAATTTGGCGGAAGAGACGAAGCTCTCAGGCAGCCTGAGTTACATCAGTTTTCAAAGATATTCATTGTCATCCTCAAGATGAAAAAATGTAGTGTGTCCCTGTGGCGAGGACATAGGCTGATACGTGGAAGAAATTCAAGCGGCGGTTTCCGAAGACGGTGGGTCCCTCTCGGTGGTGGCCACTGTCTTCTTCTCCATTCTTTTCTCTTCTTCCCTTTCTTTTCCGTTTTCTTTGTAAGAAGTTAAAGCGTTACGATTGGCGGTCCTTAACTATTCTCGGTTAAAAAGCGGTTACTGAAGAGTAACCGATTTGTAAGCTATATAATGGCCTTCTTTGCGCCATTTTAAAAGGAGGAAGAACTTGGCATATTTTACGGAAGTGTAAATAGATGGAGAGAAATCAATACAAAAGGGCTTTCCATTCATTGTCTATCGATCTCTGTTATCTCTGTGTTTTCTTTTAATTTTTCGTGAAGATCATTTGTTTCTAGTTCGTTAGTCTCACTTGATTGCATATTTTCAAATATTGAGTATAGTGATCTTGTATAACCAAGAAGGAACTTTGTGTCCTTGATTAATGAATCGAAGAAGATTATTTACTGAGAACTTTGTGCAGTAATCTCATCTTATCTCATCTTGCAAAATGATCTTGTTTTAAATTCACTTGTAACTTCATATACATAAAGGATTATTCTGCTATCTATAATCCTGCATGTTGCTCTTCTGCTCACCCTCGTATTCCCTTTCCTCAGTCCTTTTTATTGCAGTGATCCTTGTGGAAAACACTTTCGTAATATCCAAGTTCAACTATAAAATCATGTTTTGTATATTTGTAAATAAGTTCGTTTTGAATAA
Source organism: Taxus wallichiana var. yunnanensis (assembly GCA_018340775.1). NCBI lineage: Eukaryota > Viridiplantae > Streptophyta > Pinopsida > Cupressales > Taxaceae > Taxus > Taxus wallichiana. Next base: position 651,595,139 of record CM031244.1, on the reverse strand, counting down.
GGAACCTCTCCCATTAAAGAGGAGGGACTTCTTGTCCCATTATTGCTCTTCTTAAAAGTCCTATTTGACGACCAACGGTTTTTGGCGACTCATTTGGGGAAAATCACATTCAGTTTGAGTAATTTTTGATCATCTTTTGATCTGGCGACTCGCGTTTTACTCGAGGAGAAGGACCCTTGGTATTGAAGACTCTCGAGTTTGACTTTTGGAGCAGCGGGTTTTCCTTTCCCTTGACAAGAAATAGAAGGACTCGTTAACAAGCACACCACTGTTCAGAAAGAAGTCCTGCGGGTGGTATTCCTTGAAAGCCTGCTAGTCCCAATCTGAGCTTTGATCCTCGCTGGTGTTAAAGTTCCTCTCCAAGCCATTTTTCCAAGAATGGCGGCGCCATTACCATGGGGTCATCGTGTCGGGCCCCTGGCCCTTACTCAGCCTTTGCATGAGTTACCTAGAGGTAACCGGAAGAACTTCCCCAAATTCAAAGGCGATGGCAAAGTGCATCCTGATGAACACATCGCAGCTTTCATTGTTGCCTGTGGAGTTTTGGGAGTTGAACATGAAGACGTCTCCGTAAGGCTGTTCGTGGAGACATTACAGGATAATGCTGCTGATTGGTTCTATCACCTTCCTGCGATGCTATAACCGACTGGGACACCATGAGAACCCAGTTCGAGAATCGTTTCAAGCCGGCAGAAGATGTGCATGCTTTGCTTGCCCAAATTTCTCAGATAAAGAAAGATTCGCAAGAACCCATGAGAGAGTTTGTGGCTCGATTCAACAGGTTGATAAATAAAATTCCAACAAACACTCGACCTGTTGATCGGATTCAAAAATGTTTCTTTCTGAATGCCCAATCACCTAAAGTTAGTTATGCACTAAGAAGGGCTAATCTCGGAACGTTAGCTCTGGACCAAGAACTGGCTGTTAGTGTCGAGGATGACTTGATCATGTCGGGAAGTTGAGAAGAGACACTTCCAAATCTAAGTCTCTTTGCTTCTTCCTCTTCCACCCCTGGACCTAACAACTTGACCCATTAGTTCGAAGCTTGCGAATGATCTTCTTGCTATAAAGAAACAATTGGCTCAGCCACGCTCCTTATGCGAGGCGTTCCGAGGAGAAATTTCCGGCCGAGGAATCGTTTGCCTACTTCTCAAACAAGATTAGCACTTGAAGGACCTCTGTTAGAGTCCTGTCAATGCGACTGCGAGTGGAAGAACCGGATGATGATGAAGATAATGAAGCTTGCGAAGAGTTTGCGAGAGAATTTGATGATGAGGCGGAGGAACTTGAGGGATCTCGAGTGAATTTCTTTACCTTTGAGGGCATTGATGATTATGATGAAGTGGTAGCGAGACATGAGCAGCGAATCTTTTCTTTGTCATGACTCGAAGCAGACAAAGCGAGAGGAGAAGGTGACCCGACCACCTAAGAAATCCAAGGAGCAGTCGGCAACTATCCCTGTAATTGCAAGAAGAGGATCTCCTATCCCTACTTCGTCTACACAGAAGGTGAGTCCTATCAATCCAGTTACCAAAGTTGCTTCTTCTTTTTCTCCTAAAGTTGATAAGCCTAGAATTCCAAATGATGATGGCCCGTCCATACGGATCCTTTGATATTGTTGATCACTGAAAAAGACCAAGGTACAAATCTCAGAAGCTGAGTACTATCAAACCCATCCCAAAGCCTTTGCCAAAATGATCCACTTTGTTAATTCCAACTCTAAGACCACTTCTAAAGGCCTTTTACCTACTCCTCCTCCTGCGCCCATGAGCCCAGTCACAGTATTCACCACCACTTTGGTGACAAAATTAAACCATTTTATGTAACACTTCTCATAGCTGGCCATAGGCTCAGTGATTGTGTCATAGATTCTGGAGCCTCAGACAATGTCATGCCTGCTAAAGTAGCTCATGCTTTAGGCTTAACCCTCACTCGTACTTATGGATCTTGTTACTCATGGAAAGTAAAGAAGTGCCTCTGGTTGGAAGGATTAAAGATGCACAAGTGGCTTTTTCTTTGCCTTGCACGAAAAGAAAGTGTTGGCTACCATCCTAGTAGAGATATCCCTCCTTCATACGGGATGTTGCTAAGTAGGAACTTCTGCAAAGATGTGGGTGGGGAAATCCGGATGGGTAGTCGCGTGCACTCGTGCTGTCGATGGACAAATGAAGAAGTTGTTGCTGAAAGCGATCGAGTATATTATTGTGAGAAAACGGATGATCCTAGAGCACAAATACTCTATGAGGATATGGGTCATGGAAACTACATGATTATGTCCCCTGCGAAAATCCCCCCCAAAGTGTCTCCTAGAGATCTAATGGGGTTTGGATTTTAGAATTTGATGGAAGTTGTTCCTCGGTGGTTACGGAGCTGGTGTTCTCTTTGGTGTCACGAGAAGGTGTCCTTCATCCTTTTTCATTTAAGTTGCGGTTCGAGAACACTAATAACACGGCGAGAATACTGAAGCTCTCATTCTCGGATTGCGGGTGGCCAAAGAACAAGGTATAAAGAATCTTCGGCTCGTGGTGATGCGAGTTGATTGTAAAGCGAGTCGAAACCTTTTCAAGTAAAAATGGAAGGTTAAGGCATTACAGGAATCGGGTTTGGGATTCTATTGAGTTCTTGATGCTTTCTCTATTGAAGCAGTACCTAGGGAAAAGAACAGCAGGGCTGATTCGTTGGTTGTCTCAGGGTCACTGCTGATTCCTCATCCTGACTTTTCTCGGGATAAATTCACCATTGAGATGGTCCATCGGCCTAGTGTACTGATAATGCCAATAAGCGGCAGTTTTCAATAATGATCAGCATTTGCTTTCCTTCTGGAACTCAAAGGTAATTTTGAACAAGCTGTATTTTGAGGAAGTGACATGACTGCCTCGTGAAAGTGTGTCCTTTGACCAAAGCTGTCACCCGAGGGAAAAGCAGATCGGGAAGGGTGCATTAAGCTCAAAGGAAACAAGATTCCTAAAGGGTTGGTGAGTTTGGAGGAACTATTTGATAAGCATGACAGGTATGTGAAATCTAGAGCTTCTTCTGGGCCTCAGCAATCAGCTGAGTATGATAAGATTGATATTGGGAGTTCTACTGACCCCAAGTTCGTGAACATTGGAAAATGTTGCTCAGCAGATGAGAGGAGAAAAGCAATTGATCTTCTAAAAAGGTATAAAGATGTTCTCGCTTACTCTTATGAAGATTTGAAAGCTTTGAACCAAAGATATACGGCACTCTATTCCCCTCAAGCACTGGAATTAAGCCTTTCAAGCGAAAGCAGAGACAATCTGACCCCAAAGTAGGTGACACCATCTTTCGGGAGATACGAAGTTGTTGAAAGCTAAAATTATCTTTCCTATTCACCATTCAACATGGATTGCAAATATTGTGCCTGTCAGAAAAAAGAATGGTGAGATCCGCATCTGTGTTGATTTCAGGAACCTGAATCAGGCTTCTCTGAAAGATAATTATCCTTTGCCCATGATGGATCAAATATTGCAAGCGATATGAGGCTGCGAAATGTTATCTATGCTTGATGGATTTTGGATACAATCGGGTAGAGGTTGATCTTTGTAGATCAACATAAAACGACTTTCACTACTCCTTGGGGCACCTTTGCTTACAAGAGAATGCCTTTTGGGCTTATTAATCTTTGGTGCCACTTTCCAGAGAGAGCTATGGATCGGCTTTTGGAAGCTTAAAAGGGAAGTGTATTGTCATCTACCTTGATGACCTGACAGTGTTTTCCAAGACAAGAGCGGATCATTTTGATCACCTAGAGAGCGATTCTTTGAGATGCGAGAGAGCATGGGATCTCTCTGAACCCTAAAAAATCTGTCTTTTGTGTCACTTTCGGGAAGGTTATTAGGGACACATCGTTTCGAGGATGGTATTAAGATTGATCTGAGCGAGTTCAAGCCATCCAGCAAATTCCTCTCGACCCGGTAAAAAGGCGTGCACTCCTTCTTGGTAAGATCAATTTTTAAGAAGATTCATCCACTGATTTTTGAATTAACTTTGAATATTTCTCAAATGATGAAAGGAAACAAACATTTGGTTGGTCTTACGAAGGAAAGGAATCCTTTGAAGGTATCAAGAGAGCTATCGCTAAAACTCCAGTTTTAGCTTTGTCGATTTCAGCAAAGATTTCATCATCTATTGCTATCTCTGAGATAATACCTTGGCAATTTCTTGTCTTAACTCAAGAAGACTCGATGAACATGAGCTACCGATTGCGTTCATGAGCTATATTACGAAAGATCATGAGTTGAAATACACCATGATGGAGAAACATGCTTTTGCGGTGGTCAAATTTGTTAAACAATTTCGTTTTATATCCTCAACTCTCACTCCATGGTCTTTGGTTCCGAGATACTTTATTAAGTCGATTCTTACACAACAAGAATTTGGATCAAGAGAGGGAATTGGGTGGCTAAGGTCAAGAGTATGACATTGATATCAAACCGACCAAGCTGGTTCGTGGAAAAGGTCTTTGTGAGCTCATTCTTTGAAGGAGCCAAACATGAGTTGCTTGAGGAGAAAGTTGACCTTCCTCTTTATTACTGTTCCTTGAGTTCGGTTGATGAATGGTATCTTTGACATCACCCATTTTCTCACCTATGGGAATGCCCCTCTCATTTAAGCGCCAAAGAAAAGAGGATTTATTAAATTGAGGTCGGCGCAATATGTATTATGGGAAAATGCTTTGTTAAAGCGTGGCTTAGATGGGAGATTTTTGAAGTGTGTAGACAAGGAACAACGAGAGAAAGTTGCTCTCGGCTTTTCATGATCATGCATGTGGAGGGCACTTATTCATCAAGTTCTGCTCATAAGATACTCAGTGGAGGATACTATTGGCCTTCCTTGTTGAGAGATGCATCAGTGGGTGGATAAATGTGAGGCTTGTCGGACTTTTGTGGGAAGACCTAAATTGGCTTCTTTGCCTCTCGAAGCCGGTTGTGATTGAGGAACCATTTCTTGTGGGGTTTGGACTTCATTGGTACACTCAATCCACCTTCTAGTGCTGGTCACACTCATGTGCTAGCTTGCCTTTGACTACTTCACCAAATGGGTGGAAGCTATTCAGTTAAGAGCACTACTTCCGAAGTGGTATGCAACTTCATCAAAGAGAACATCTTGGTAAGGTATGGTGTACCTAACAAGATTGTAATAGATAATGCCTCGAATTTCTCTTGGTGAGATAATGGACTTACTGCTATGGGTATGGCATTTCTTTGGCTCACTCTTGATTACTACCCTCGAGGAAATGGGCGAGCAGAATCTACTAACAAAAATCTGGTGACTACTATCATAAGGAAGTTAGTCGATGAGTCTCGTGGCGGCACAAGAAGCTCTATGATGCTCTTTGGGCGAGACGAGGATTACACAAAGAGAGCTATTGGAATGTCTCCTTTTCAAGTGGTATATGGAGTGAAGCTCAATTGCCGGTGGCGGTGGAACTGCCGGCCTTGCATCTAATGAAGGCCATTGAGGATACTAGTTTGAGAGATGCCACTGGACAAGAGAATTATGTACTGCACAATTTGAATGAAGGCAGATTGGTGGTTGCTTTGATAGGATATCATTCACTGAGTGAAGGTAAAGGTCCTGTTTGACAAGAAAGCTAGGTTCAGAGATTTCCAAGTTGGAGACATCGTACTGTTATGGGACAAAAGACATGAACCTCGTGGCAGCCATGGAAAATTTGATTCCCTGTGGCTCGGACCTTTCAAGATCAGACACTTTGCTGGTGAGAATTCCTTTTATCTTGATTACATGGATGGTTCTTCTCTCCCACTTCCTTATAGTGGGCAGTATCTCAAGTTGTTCAAGTCCTAGGTGATTAGGGAGTCCCTTGTATATTCTGTACAGTGTTTTTGCTTCTCTGCTTTTGGTGTGTTTTCCTTTTGTTGTTTTGGTGTGTTGCCCTCTGTATTGGTGTTCTTTTGACTCCGTGGCCCAATGGATAAGGCACTGGTCTGCTTTCCCCGAGTTTGTCTAGGTTCTTGCCTTGCCTCATTCCTTGAATTTATGCCAAGTCATCCCCAGAAGGAGCCAGCTGTTGTCCACTCAAAATTCCACCTGCTGACGATAAAGTAAAATTTCAAAATTTTGAGTTATGAGTGTTTTCTCTAAAGTGCCTAAGTCGTGAAAATTGAGAAAATCTGTGTTTTGGGTCATTTTGTATGTATTTCGGGCCTGTCGGACATTTTTGTCCCACCTGTCCCAAGTACGAAAGTGCATTCTGTTCCCCGATCGGCCGAAATCCCCGAAGTTGTTCCATTTTCGGGCCCGTCGGAACTTTTTGTCCCAAGTGTCCCAAAACTTTTTGTGCGAGATGTTCCAATTTCGGCCGAATCACCCGAACCGCGTACTTCGCACTTTCTTGTTCCAAATGTCCCAAATCAAAAAGTGCGAGTTGTTCCATTTTCACCGAACCGGCCGAGCCGCGTACTCCGGAACTTTTTGTCTCAAATGTCCCAAGTTCAAACGGGCCTTTTGTTCCATTTTCGGCCGATTCGCCCGAACCGCGCTTTCATGTCCCAAATGTCCCAAAGTTAATCGGGCAAACTGTTCCATTTTCGGCCGATTCAGAACCGCGTCCTTCGCGCAATTTTGTCCCAAGCTTGTCCCGAGTTCAAATTGCTCTCTGTTCCCGATCGGCCGAAACTCCGAGTCGCGTACCTCGAGCTCTTTGTCCCAAATCAAAAAAATGCAAAACTATTTCCAATTTAGGCCGAAACACCGAACCCGCGTCCTTGCGCGTTTTCGTCCCAAATGTCCCAAAATGCATTTTGTCGTCTTCTCCTGTTTCACCCGAATCGGCCGAACCGCGTGTTTCGCGCATTCGCGTCTCACATGTCCCAGTGAACCTAATGCAATTCATACTTAGTTTTCCCTCTCGACCCGAATATGCTAAAATATGAATTTAAGTTGCGGCTCGATCTTATCAATCGAAGATCAAATTTCAAGGGCGGTGGCGGAAGGGCGAAGCTCTAAGATGCTTTGGTTACATCAGTTTTCAAAGATATTCATTGTCATCCTCAAGATGAAAATTCAGTGTGTCCCTCGTGGCGAGGACATAGGCTGATACGTGGAAGAAAATTCAAGCGGCGGTTTCCGAAGACGGTGGGTCCCTCTCGGTGGTTGGCCACTGTCTTCTTCTCCTTCATTCTTTTCTCTTCTTCCCTTTCTTTTCCGTTTTCTTTGTAAGTTAAGGTATTACGATTGGCGGTCCTTAACTATTCTTAGTTAAAAAAGCGGTTCTGAAGAGTAACCGAATTGTAAGCTATATAATGGCCTTCTTTGCGCCATTTTGAAAGGAGGAAGAACTTGGCATATTTTCTGGAAGTGTAAATAGATCAAAGAGAAATCAATACAAAAGGGCTTTCCATTCATTGTCTATCCAATCTCTGTTATCTCTGTGTTTTCTTTTAATTTCGTGAAGATCATTTGTTTCTAGTTCGTTAGTCTCACTGATTGCATATTTTCAAATATTGCGAGTATAGTGATCTTGTATAACCAAGAAGGAACTTTGTGTCCTTGATTAATGAATCGAAGAAGATTATTTCTGAGAACTTTGTGTCAGTAATCTCATCTTGTAAATGATCTTGTTTTAAATTCAACACTGACTTCGTATACATAAAGGATTATTCTGCTATCTATAATCCTGCATGTTGCTCTTCTGCTCACCCTCGTATTCCCTTTCCTCAGTCCTTTTGTAACTGATGATCCTTGTGGAAAACACTTTCGTAATATCCAAGTTCAACTATAAAATCATGTTTTGTATATTTGTAAATAAGTTCGTTTCTGAATAAGGGAACCTCTCCCATTAAAGAGGAGGGACTTCTTGTCCCCTGACTGTTGCTCTTCTTAAAAGTCCTATTTGCTCTTCAAATTAGGTGAACCACATTTCAATGTCAATTGCATTTTTCTAAATAGTTATATATTTATATTCTTTTCGAATTTTAATGAACATAATTTGTTTAAGTTTCTTGTATAAAGGTCTCAAACTAATACAAGAATGAGCATAATGAAGTTAAACTTAAATATTTTTAACAACTATTGTGCTTTCAGTGAAAAAGTAATTAGACCCCACATTATAGATAACTAATTTGAAATTGATTTATGCAAATTAATACCTACCATAAAAATCTCCACCTTCAACAACTTACACCTTTCACACGAATAAGTCATTTCGTGGCCCTTATATTGATTTAAGATTTATATTTGTATTTGCAATTATTTCATTTTTCTGAACACAAATTCTAGAAACATATTATCAATATTTAAATGTCTATAAATTATTTATATGAGAAAGTTATAGTAGTAATATGTATGGATCTCTTTCTTTTCTTCATATTAACTCTCGTCTACCTATTTTTACATATAATATAATATTAAAAATACACGAGTATTTCTAAAACCCACTGAACTCGAGCAAACGTTAGATTCATTCCCTTGGGAATTTATTTTTACCCAAGTTTTGGATTGCATAGGCACTGAGATATTTAGAAGAAAGAAATCAACTCCATTGGCCACTGTAGACTAAACTTTCGTGTCCTCGTCAAGTTTGTTTTGTCCAGGTAATATCTTCCTAAAAGACAATGGAACGAAGTTGACTACTACTATGAAAATTTTCAAGCTCTGCGAGTGACTTGATGACCGAAGTAGAAGATTGCATATGTTCGGTAATAATGGAGATAATCTGATCAAAGAAAACGAGGAGCTAACGGAGCCGTGCCTCGACTTCAATTTACTCCAAACAAATTAGTCTTTTTTTTTTTTAATGTTAATAATGCCTAACATGTCTACCATACGATTTTATAAGACATTTTTATAGTTATATTTTGGTATATGGAGAATTAAATATGTTCATATTCATAGTAACTTTTAAATTGAAATAATCAATTATAAATTAATAATTTTATTTTGAATTTAAATACAATTATTAATATTCAAATCCCTTTTTTATATTTGTAATAAGTTTTAAATTGGAACAATATATTAAAATTGAATTTAAATATAGTTATGGATTCACGGGTTCTCATTGCTTAATTAGGATGTTAACAATATTTTTATTCTTATTTTAGGTTAAATATGTTTTTTTAATATATTTGTAATTTAATTTTCTTAAAATATATTTTACGAAAAAAGTCTAAAAGATTATTTTAATATGTTAATCGACTAACAACGAAAGACTAACATCAATGAGAACCATTCCAAATGAATTTTTAAGAATAAGAGTGAAAGAAATGTAATGTTGTGGAGCCTTTTTTCATGTATGGAAATATTGAAGACTACACACTAAAGTTATTGTACACTCTTCACATTTTTCTTGTCGGGGTTCTAGGTAGGGTTGGGCCACAAGATTACATTTTTGGCCTCAAAAAATGTTCCCAGCACCTTGGGAAACGTGCTCTTCTCATATGGGAAATATTTTGACCTATAGGTTCATGGCGCAGATTTAGCCCATGGTTTTGGTACCCATATGTAATCAGTAAAACAACTTAAGAAGTTGCCTTTGAAGTAGGGAGACATAACATCGTAAAAGTGTGAGTTCAAGTTTGAATTCCGGAGAGTTTGTTAAGCACAACTTCAAACAGATCTGGGTATTTTATTGAGAGAAACAGGTGGCTTGTAGTAAAATCACATGACAAGTAATTATTGGTAGATGTAGTCCAAATTGGGTGAACCACATTGAATATTGTCATGTGTTGTGTTATTTTATTTTTCTACACTTTTATTTCAGATCTACGTGATATTATTACGCATATTAGTTTCTACTATTGTGATTCTATGTGGTATTGTTCGCATATTTTATCCCTTATTTTGTCACAAGAAAAACTATACATTTTAGAATATTATATACTAATTTAATCCAAAGATGTTATTAACTAGATAAAATTTGCGAGTCAAATGGCTAACATTCAAAGTGTTTCTCATGTTTTTCCGAAAAAAACATAGTAGATATTTAGTCATGCCCCCTCATTTTTTGACCATTGTAAAGTATTTTAAAAATATTCGATGGAAATTTAGATAATATCATCTAGTTTAGGAAAAGATTTTGAATAATTTTTTAATGAGTATTTTTAAAAATATTTTACATGTAAAAAGGCCTTAAAATTGATAAGTAATGGAAACCCCAACCCCCACCCCCCAACTACATCTAAAAGTGTTGAAATTTAGATTTTTGTGAATGTATATAGAATTAGTCATAGTTTGGGGCTATATAATTTTTATTCAATTTGGATGAATGAAACAAACGAAAAATAAAGAAAGATAGACATGCATAATTGTAATAGAGGCAATATAAAAAGATAGTTCGAAATTAGTATAGATGGTAACCATATAATGATAAAAATATTTAGAAAGAGGAGTTTTCCCATTGTCAAATAATTGAATGAGTTTTTAGTGATTCTCATGTTAAGTGTGTTTTTTCCACTCAAGCCAAAAACATGGATTCAACTATGTTTTTGTAGTCCCACCACCTAGGTTTGGTTTATGTTTTATGCGTATGCTTTAAAAATAGTGCCACTCTACGGTTTATACTGACTATTCTCATAACTCTATGAGTTAAAGTATAAAAAATAGTTTTCAAAATCCAATCCAATACTTACTCATATTTTAGGATTTTAGAATTGAACCTAATTTTTTTAAGGTGTAAGTTTTACATTTGGTGTTTATTATGGGAAATCATATAGTCGGTTTCTAGGTTTTGTGGCCTTTCATATTGGTTCTTTGACATTTATAGGAGATTTAGATGTGTCAAAATAAGATTTTTCAAACCTCAAAACTCCTTAAAGAATAATAATGGAAACTTATTATTTACCATTTATTTCATTAAATATGGACTCACACCGTATCCTGCATGTTTATAACATTATTAAAAAAACATTAACAATAGGAATGGTACACAAGATAACACACACGAGCTTCTTGTTCAAGGTGCTACCAAACTTACGAAATGAAAATACTTATGTGCCTTTTAGAACTACGTATGTGTTTTAATCAAAAAGTATTTTTGGTCTACTTTTGGCCCCCCATCTACATGCACTTACCCCACAATAGTTTAACACATTTAAAAAAATACACCCATATACTAGTTTAGTACATTTAAAATAAACACACACACACCGCAGCACTTTGTATGGCGCTTGCATGCATGTATATATTTAGACCAAAAAGTGTTTAAAACTTAACATGGTTGCTCTTTCCTATTCATCATCATACATTTGTAGTTTCTTGCTCATTCCATCCATTGGTAGACAAGCATTGGTATTTAAAAAATTGTTAAATTTAAAAATTAAAAAAATGTTAAAGTTTTAATTTTTTTATACTTTGGAATATCAAAACCCAAAAATAAAAACCGTTTCCATATAATTTATTTGTAGATGTGCACAAATAATTATAAGCACTTCTATAATTATGACGAAAGGTATTTCGACTATGAGAAAGAGCCTCACGGTCATTCACGTCACAAGGTTAAATTTGTGGTGTTTAGGCGTTTTCCGTACATCACGGCGTCTGCCTAGATGACCCTCTAATCTTGCGATCTTTGCACTTCCATAAACCTGTCCACGCCATGTAAATTAATGGTGCTATTATCATAAACGCTATTGCTTAAAGTACGTAACCGTGAAAACAAAAAAATGTATACATCGTGTGTCGCGAACCCACAAAAGAAGATACATATACCGCCCTTTTCCCAAATCAGAGAAAACGGATTGAGTAACTGTTAGCGCATCAATAATCACCGTCATCATCTTTGAAGCCCAAATTTTTACTTTCCGGTGACAATGTCGTGCATGTAAAACACGAAAAATATTGTAATATTTTATTTTATATATCGTAGATGCTCTAATATTCGTTTTGTATGTGTTTCAACAATTTTTCTTTCATCTTCCTATAATAGTAATACAAGGCTATGTTAATTAATTAATTAATTAATCATGTAATAACCGTGGTGGTTTAAAGGTTAAATGGGGGCATTGTTTCAGTACCCCATTTAGCATAAAGAATTTTGAGGGGATAACAATTTTTTTAAAGTTCAATAAAAATAAAGCATTTCAAAGGTATAGATAATCTATCATTTATTAGTTTCTCACTCTACAACATTCCATTTTCTTCTACCTCACGCAATCGATTTATTTTTTAACAGTTTTTTCTCACTTTTACCTCGAAAACCGATCATCCCTCAAGTCTATAGACTATAATGGTGCACAAGATATTTTATTTTCCTCCACATTTGCGCCCACTCCCCTATTAGAATTGGTGCAATTTCAAGTCTTGACAATCTTTTGAAGGATTCCTAATACATATAAATAATTAGTTTCCTTTTTTATTTTTGAGGGTTAGATTTTACGGTCGTTTACACATTTTTTTGTGATTTTAGCTGTAAAATACTTGCAAATATTTGAAATAACCGTCACATGTTACTTGTAAATTTAATATGTGACTGTCATTTTTAATATAGATTTGTATGTAACTTGTATTAATATATATTAAAAATAATTAGATAAATATTAAATAGTTGGTATGAATAACATGAATTTGTAGTTTTGAAGGATAATATTGAATTATTTCCATAACCCAAAAATTGTTGGATAGGCATAGGTGGCCATTAAATTTAACCCCTACTTCACATCAATGCAACATTAAAGTTAAAATAAACTTTCAAATTTTTCCCCATGAATGCTCTTTTGTGAATGATTCCAAGAAAACTCTTTTTTGGCCATATTTGTATATACTCATTACACCAAAATGTTTGTTTACAAAGGAAAGTGTGGGAGGCTCGACATAAGATTTTGATCATTGTAGTCAACGCGGTTTTTAGTATAAACGTAAATTTACTAAATAATCTTCACTGTCCACATCATCAACCGTATCACCGTCCAAGTCGTATCATGTTTCTTGCTTGACCTTCAACAACTATGAATCATGATATGACAGGGTTTATATTGATACTGATTTTGGTCATTGATTCAATTGACTAGATAATGGAAATGATGATAGGGTGTTTCCATTCCATTTCAAATACGAACCCAAGACGCAATTTTCATGCGCAATTCCGAAGTGTTTTAAGGATTCCAATTTTGTGCCGAAATTCCCAAATGTGGGTGGTGTGCATAAGAGTGGGGGTAGGATTTTTTTCGCAAAGAAGAATTGACGGTGTAATTTCATAAACTAGTGTAGAAAAATCCAATTCAACAACCGAGGCAAATAATGGGAGATTGCACAAAACAACGAGATTTAGAAGAATCTTGCAATTATATTGGAAAATTTATTATCCTCGCGTAGAAATGATTAGCAAGAATACTACTAGGAATGAAATGAATGTGAAGAAAAATTATTCTCATTAGCTTATCATGTAACATTTAGATTCTCACTGTTAGTAATCTATTCTTGCCATATACCATCAGACATGCCATCGTTGCAAATAATAACACAAAAGAAAAGCAAAGCACATTAATTTATCAAGAAATATGGCATAGATATCATCAAATCAGCTTCAATATGACCCATATCCAACTAATTTAGTTGTTTACATATGTATTTAGTTGTTGCGTTTGACTTGATTTTGGAGATTTGAGCAAATGCACGAACTCCAAGTTTAATTTAGTTATTTTTCATTTAAGATTTTATTTACTAAAATATAAATCCATAAGTGAGGGGAATTTCAATTAATTTTAAGCCATATTAATTAATCTTTATGAAAATATTTCCTCTTACAATATTTCCTTTAAAATCATATATTAAACATTCTATTTTTATGGTAATGTGTATAATTGTTTAGGAAAAATAAAATCTCCTTATTTTAATTAGTTATTAGTTATTGATTTTAGTTTTAAAACCACTTGCATATCATTATTTATTTAATGTTTAAAAATTCTAAATCTTATCATTCAAAAATATGTATGAAATGTTTTATGAGTTTTTAATATATATTTTAATTAAAATGATAATTATGTAGATTTTAATAGAACTATAATATTTATATATTATCTTAAAATTAAAATGATAGTCTATATTAAAAATAATGATAGTAAAAATTGGCATGCAAATTTAATATCTAATTTTTATATCTTATAATTTTGTAAAAATTCCATTTAATTGTTATAATTGACATTTTGTAATTGTAATTTGTTAGTGCTTCATTGCTCATGTAGGTTCTTAGACCCTCTTCCTTTTCCACTTATTTTTGTAGCTTGGGTTTCGACCTTTTTATTATTCTAGGGTATGGTCCCCATCAAAAAACATTTACCATTAATAAAGAAACATTATGAAATCTAAAAATATGTTTTATAAAGTGGAAGTTTCGAAATATTGAGTGGTTGCAATATTTTATTTTTTAGTTACTAGTAAAAGGCTCAAATTAGTAGGTTCCCAACCTTGTTATATCACCATCGGCCTAAAATCCCACATATATTTTCCTTTGATCTGCGTGTTATTAAACGTTTTATCTCTCAATGTGGATATTCAAGATTTTACCTCCATTTGAATGCCTTGAATTGTTTGCAGAATCCATTATCATGCCCTTTTTAAAGAAGTCTATGAGTTTTCCCTGTTTTTGACCTAATTTCTTAAAAATCCATGCAGCTCTGCCATTTTTTCCTATTTTTCCCGACCATGGAAGCTTGAGAATGATCAATTTATATTTGTATGCCTTTGAAAATCCAAATCCATGGTTGAAAGATGCTTGGAATCATGATTCACTTGGTTTTGTTTCAAAAAAATTCATCCTTAGCGAAAAATCGGATTCTGGGCATGAATGGTGAATTTCTATGTTTTTTGAGTCATGAGGCATATTTTTCTGTCAAATTATTCCTCAGCATTCGGTGGTCACATGGCTTCTTTTAGTTGGTCAAGGATGGTGGGAAAATGTTTTAACTTGTCGCTTTCTATTTTTTTGGCAAAAAGGCAATTTTGGTCCCGTAGCTCCGCTCAATTTTGATTGGTTCTTTTAGTACTTACGTGGCTTCTTCTAATTGGATGAGGTGTGGCGGGTTTGTTTTATGAACTTGTTATTTTTGGCTACTTTGGCAAAAATTTTGAACTCACCCCATGGCCCCACCAGGCTCTGATTAAAGCAAAATTTAAGTGGCGGGGAAGATTTCTTATTTTTTGCCCAAAGGTGTATACGTGTTCATTTTTGATTTGATGCGGCCCGACGGGTCTTTTTGGTGAAATTTGCCACTTTGGTCACATTTGTAAAAATATCAAATTGGCCCCATGGCCCCGATAACATCTAATTGGTTATTCAACAGATATGAAGTGGTAGGGAAAATTCTTACTTTGACCCCATAGAAGGACATGTGGCAAAGTTAAAAGCGGAGATGTGGGCCTTCGGAAGCAAGTTGGATACTTTTTCCTTTTGGAAAAATGGAATAAAGGTTCTAAAATGGAAGTGCGCCCCCACCAAATCATATTGAAGCCTTATAAGGTTCTTGAAGATGCGCCATTGAGACGCGTGGTAGTTTGAAAAGTCAAGAGGCGAGAGGCGGGCCATCGGGGGCATCTTGGATTTTTTCCCCCCTTGTTATTTAAAAGATTAAAATCATCAAAATGACCTATGGACCCAATAAAGAATAGTTAAAAATGTTCTCCAGTCAATGGTGGAGGTGCGGACTTTCGGGGAAATTTGGAAAATTTTCCTTTTGTGGAGAAAGGAGTTAAAAGTATAAAAAGGAAGCATGGTTCCGATGGGACCCACATCAAAAACTAGAAGTGGAAGGACGGAGTTGTGGGGAAAACTTGGAAAATTTTCCCTTTTCCAAAAAGAGGTGAAATAGAAATTTAGCCATGGTTCCTTTGGGACCCACATTGGGACATGTGTCAAGCCCATTTTTCAAAGGCAGAGGGGTGGAGCAAATTGAGAAATTTTGCATTTTTTCCAAAAAGGTGTAAAAAGTAAAAAAGAACCCCAAGCCCATCTTAACTCGGATCTCCCATGTGGATGGTCCAAATTCAAAAGAAAGATCACGAAAAATGTGTGTCTATATCGATTTTCTACCATTTTTCTCCAAAGCTCTTGGGGATGTATTCTTATGGTTTTTATCATTTCTTGGAGTCTCCTACATGCCAAATGAAGAGGAACATTAATCTGATATCTTGGTTTGGTGGGAAAAAATATGAAAATGTCTTTTTCCATTAAGATGTGATCTGACCATTGGCTTTGATATGATTTTCTAGTTTTTCCTTCCTTGGCACGCAAAGAACTAGATTTGACAGATTGGAGGAGGAAGTAGTTAGCATGCGAGATGAAGAATGACTTACTAGGTGAAGAATTGAATGCTGGAAATATTTGGAGAGATTTTCCCCTGCACACCTGACAACCTTTTTGCAAATCCGATTCTAGGAGTCACGGTCAAGGTCGTAACACGCAATGTGCTTTGAATGTTTCTAGTTTTGGGGGAAAACTTCTGTTGTAAATGAAGTATTATAAATTGCATGAATTTGTCATGAAAATGGTTGGAGTGTTAGAGGTCGGGACTGATTTTTCTAAGAGAAAAGCTTGATAGAACCCGTCCTTTTGAGAAACCATACGAGAAACTTTTTATCTCCTTTGTGTTAAATTTGATCATGTCAAGGTGGTTGTGAGTGTAAAACCATTGACAAAAGCTGTGAGATTGTTCTAGAAACTTTCCCTTTGATAAATTTAATCAAACTTGAGTTAATCTACGTTATTTTTGGGAAAAATTTGTGTTTGCTTCATTTTGAATGTCTAAAAGTATTTTCTTGTTCTGTTGCAATCTTACATTGAAATCTTTGTGAATCACACAAAATATTATCCTTGTGATAGTTTTTGTGGCATTTGTAATTTCATTTATCAGAAGAGCTTTCATTTGATAGTGAAATAAACAAATTTAAAATCATTGTGACTCCTAGCATGACTATAAGATTGTTTGTTAGCCTTTGAGGGTATCTTAGGCATGATGAAATAGAGGTTGATAATGTTTAGTTAAGTTTTCCAATTTGAGACTTCATTTTGGATCCTTGAAGTTTGTGTGAAAAGTGTTGATCTAGGCCTCCATTGAAGCACATATTCTAGTTAAAGGAACATCCTAGCTATCCCGAAGCATTCTATTGTTCAAGCTCTCCATTTTTGTAAAAGTTCTCAAGGATATGGTGAATCAAGTTCATCTACCTCACCTCCCACCAAAAATTCATTTAAAAACAACCAATCATACCCATACTACCCCCTTTTTTCTGTGTGTGTACAAATGCATAATCTCTGTTACTAAAACATACAAAAGCAATCAAGTTTTCATTGTCTTTAGTAGCCTAAACCTTGCTTAGAAAATATCTCCATTATCTAGGGTGACAACTCGTGAGAGTTAGATTTTGTTGTATTGATCATGTTTTCTTCAAGGTCTTCTCAATAACTTCTGCAATGAAGGAAATCTCCATCTCCTCCACAAACAACAAGCTACAAAAGGGTCCTCTCACCTTGGTTGAAAGGCACAACCATAAAGCAGTGAGGATAGATCAAATCCTCTTAAGGGTGCTACCCATTTCTCCACATTTGAGTGAAAAAAGAGAGTTGCATTCCTTCCCGGCTACAAAATGACACACAACGTGCTCTTCTTTCCTCTAAGATTCCTATCAAAACCGTGATGTTACTTAACCTTTGAGGGAGAATCAATTTGGGTACCAACACCGATTGGCACCATTTTTGGGGACATAGTGGTTACAGTTCATATTCAGACCCTGGTAAACACTTCTTATATGCTCTAAGTGCTAATACATTTTTTCAAACATCATCTTGTGTTCGGACTGTAAGAAGTATTCAAAGTTGTAAGTGTTGTGTGTAATTCTTTTAGTTTCTACACCTAGTGCACTAGCTTTCATTGATAAATCTGGGTAAAGAAAAGTTAGATCATTCCATTTCTAGTTTCTAGTATTGACAGACATTTGACAGATCATATTTTAGTGCATTTACACAACTAAGGTGGAAATCCTTAGTGGCGACTCCTGTTGATTTGATTCTTGATAAGTACCAATGTCTTAACCTTTGTCAAGTGAGATTTGTTACTAATATTTGCAAAGCTGGAAGGAAGAAGATCTTTCTTTGCTAGGGATCCTGCTAGGACATTATTTCCAAAGCTAGGAAAAACAAAGTCAAAAGGAAGAAAATCCTGGAGAGTTGTTGGAGATCAGCAGATCAAGAAAAGGGATCTCCATTGATGAAAGTGATCGGCCTATCATTGAAGATTGCCATTCAAGTGCTTCTAAATCAGGTAGCCTCTTTGTGGAATTGAATTCTCAACTAGAGAGGGCCTTCATTTGAATTTGAAAAGTTTGCTTCTCATTACCCTTGTCTTTTCAAAAGTTGATAGGGTTTTCCAAGAAACAAGGCCTTTAGGGGATATCCATTTTGAAAGTTATACTCTGTGTTTCAAAGACCCTCTGCCCCTTATCAATTTGTTTCTCCTCCAAGGTCACCTCCTCAAACAACATGGCCTAGCCCCCACCCAGACCTCCATTTTTGTAAACACCTTTGGTCCTATAAATTTTATAGGGATGGTTGGTTATCCAAATGCAGTTCCCTAGGATGTGAGAAATAGATTACCAAAGTTCCAAGGAAACAACGTTATAATTGGTGATCAACATTTAAAGCTTTTTATCAATATGATGGAAGACTTTGAGATTGAATATGAAGATGTATATATCAAATTGTTTATCCATACTTTGGAAGAGGATGCAAGGGACTGGTATAAAGATTTGCTAGATAATTCCATTGATTCTTGGACAAAGATGAACAATGCATTTAGATTGTAGTATGGTGATAGAACTAACCCTAGGTTTCTTCTATCAGAATTTGAAAACATCAAGAAGAATCCTAATGAGTCAGTACATGATTTCAACACAAGGTTTAACAAGACCTTGAGGAGATTTCTATTAGCTTAAGGCCATGTGATGAATCATGTTTGATCAAATATTCAGATGCATTTGATAAAAAATATGCTTACTACTTGAGGGACAAAAACCCTACTAATTTGAGGTAGGCCTTCACCATGGCTCTGCAAATTGAGAACAACATCAAGGAGGCAATTGGAAAGCCTCCAAAAAGGGAGGGTGTAAAACTAATTAACCGGAAAAGCCTCAAACAAGTAAGGTTGTTGATTTGGAGGAAGTTGTGAAAACTTTGGTAGGGGCTATCAAAGAAATATCATACAAATTAGCTTGGGTAGAAAAAGGAATTGGGCAGAGTTCACAAGGTCAACACAAGCAACAAGGCCAAGACAGTTTACAAATCATCATAGAAATGATCAGAGATCGATGATGAGAGGAAAGGGACCTGTTGGATTTGGAAATAAATAGTCCCAGGCCAGGGAAAATAGAATGGTACCTGATCCTTTGGTTGTTAGAGTTGTTGTTGTGGAGGAGATAAATGTCATTGATTGGTGTGACAGATGTTTCATGCCCCATGCTCCATGTGAGGAAGATCAGTAAGAAGAAGAAGAAGAAGTGATGATGATAATGATGATGATGTTTGCATGATGGGTTGCTCCACGAGCTCACAACAAGGGGCAACTTCAATTGAGGTAATAAGTGCTAGAACTGCTGCTGATTTTTGGGATTGCATCCACTGGGTACCTATTCTTCCTCCCTCTCATACTTTAGAAGTAGATATTGTACAAGCTTTTGAATTTCCCAATAATGATTTGAATATTTAAGAGCTTTAATGATAAAGAAGTATGATGGAGGAATCCCATCTGAGGAGGACAGGAAGTTGTTGATGAACATTGTTGTTGCCCAAGAGAAGGAGTATAACACAAGAAGTAGGGTTTTCAAAGGGACAGGGCCTCAGGCCAAGCCAAAAACTCCATTGCTTTCAAATATTCCTAAAGAGGCTCCTAAGAAAGATGCATCTGCTAAGGGCCTTGTTGTCCCAAACAAAACTCATACCCCTCCTCATGCCCAAGTATCAAAAATCTGTGCCATCTAATGAGTGTGTGTCAACCTTCCCTTCTTAATTCTTTGCCTTGCCAAAATTCTATCCCTTATGATATTTCCCAAGTCTTGAGTTAGATCAAGATCTAGTTCAATTGTTGAGTTTCTTAGGATTCTTGAGCACAAGAAAAGGCTTTTGAGTATTTGGGGTTGAAAGAGGAGAAGACTACCCTAGGTAGAAATATAAACATTGTGGAGACTCCACCAGTCATTGAAGAGTTAGAGACACCACTAGTGTTGGAGGAACTAGGTGAACCACTTGAGGTTTATTTGGGGACATCCTTGGTGGAGTCTCAGCTAAATGTGGATCCATTCTTCACCACTTTGATCATTAAAGATAGATTTCTACACAATTGTATGTTTGACTCAGGGGCATCATGCAATGTTATGCCTCTAGAAGTCATGAATGAGTTGGATATCAAAGTAACATCAACATATGGGAAGTGTACTACTATGGACTCTAGAGAAGTGCCAGTGGTGGGATGTGAGAAAGGTTTGATGGTGCAACTTTGACTTACCCTAGGTAAAAACACGATGCTTGATGTTGTTATTGTTGATTGCCCAACCAAGTGGGGTATGTTGTTATCTAGAAAATGGGCTGCAAGTGTTGGTGGGAGTGTTCAAATGGACATGTCCTATGCTACCATCCCAATTGAGGGCAGCCTTGTCAGGTTGTATGGAGAAAAGAAGATGTTGCACCTTATTGAAGATCCCAACAATGCATCTTATGAAGTATTGTACACAAGTGTTGATGTTGATAACTTTGTAGGATTTTTGATGGAAAAGAGCACAAGATTGAAGAATGCAAAGTGTCTTGAACAGGAAGGCTCTCCTTGGACTTTATTGTTTGATGGAGCTTGCTCCAAGTTTGGAAATGGTGTTGGTGTTGTTTTGATCTCTCCAGGCCAGGAAGAATTTGTCTTTTCCTTTAAACTCAACTTTGAGTGCACTAACAACATTGTTGAGTATGAGGCACTATTGTTAGGTTTGAGGATTGCTTGGAAATATGGTGTTAAAGACATCATTGTCAAAGGAGATTCAAAATTAATTGTAAAGCAAGTAGAAAAATTTATGCCACAAAAAATCAGTGAATGAAACAATACAAGCATGTAGTTTGGGATCTCATTGAGATGTTTGATTCATTCAATATTGTGCATCATGATAGGAAGTTCAATGATTTGGTAGAAAAAACTTGTAGTATTGGGATCTCGGTTTGATAATTGTACAGTATCCCCATATTGTGAATATGATGTTGAGGTGTTAACTAGGCCATCTGTACCTAACAACATTAAACATTGGCAAGTTTTTGATGATGATGCTCAGGTTAGAAGATTTCGTGTAACAAAGGGGAGTTTTTGATCAAAGTATTGATTGGGAGCCAATGGTGTGTGTAGCAAAAGGGTAAAGAAACCTTGTTTGGCAAAGGCATCATCCAACTAAAGACTAATACCATTCCTAGAGGGTTGGTTGCTCTTGAATCCAACTTTGATAATGTTGATCACATTATTAATAGATGCATAGCAGTAGCCTCAAGGGATGTTGAGGAGCATGACTTGGCACAAAGGAGAAACCAAGGAAGATCTGGTTGGGAAGCAATCTCAGCAAGGAGGAAAAACAATCTTATGTCCAATTGCTGAAAAAATATCAAGATTGCATGGCTTGGACTTATTCTGAACTAAAGGCATATAGAGAGGATTTGTTTCAACATGAGATTCCCTTGGAATCTAATGCAAAACCATTCAGTAGAAACAGAGGCCAATCAATCCACTCCTATCTCTTAAAATGAAGAGAGGCTGAAGAAACTGAGGGATGGAGGGATTATTCAGCCTACAAGGTATTCTTCTTGGGTTGCAAACCTAGTACTAGTTAGAAAGAAGAATGGTGACATCAAGTGTGTGTGGACTTCAGAAATATGAATAGAGCATCAATGAAGGATAATTATCCTTTACCAAACATGGAAAACATGTTGCAGTTAGTGACCGGTTCTGAGCTGCTATCTACCCTGGATGGCTTCTCTGGTTATAACCAAGTTGTTGTAAAGGAATCAGAAAGAATTAAGACAACCTTTACCACCCCTTGGGGAACATATGTATATGTCAGGATGCCCTTTGGACTGATGAATGTTGGAGAAACCTTTCAAAGAGAAATGGATGTTGCTTTTTGCTGGTTACATCAATGATTTTATTGTTGTCTACCAAGATGATGTAACTGTGTTCTCTAGAAAGAGAGGTGATCATTTGCAGCACTTGGAGAAAATGTTGATAAGATGTAGAGAATATGGCATTTCACTCAATCCAAAGAAGTGCCATTTTGGAGTACAGAAGGAAAAATTTCTTGGTCACATTGTGTCATAAGAAGGGGTAATGATTGATCTAGAAAGGGTAGAGGCCATCAAGGTCCCAATTTGAGAACCAAGAAGGGGATTCAGTCCTTCTTTGGGTAGATAAACTTTATCAAGAGATTCATATCAAACTTTTTGAGTTGACCATTCCAATCATTGGCATGCTAAAGAAGGACCAGGCCATCAAATGGGAGGAGGATGCCATTCAAGCTTTCAATGGGATCAAGGAGGCATTAAAGCATGCCCTTATTTTAGCAGCTCTAGATTATAAGAAGCCTTTCCAACTTGTTTTATTTTACTTCAGAGAACACTATTGCATTTGTCTTGTTGCAGAAAGATGATGAAGGGGTTGAGAGGCCAATTGCCTTTTTAGTAAGGCATTGTAGGGGGTTGAGCTGAAATACACTATTATGGAGAAACAAGCATTTTCCTTGGTAAAAGCAACAAAGGTTTTAGGCCTTACATTTTGAGCTCTAAAATTGTTTCTTATGTTCCCCACACTATGGTGAAAGACATCTTATCAGAGATGGAAGTCTCAAGAAAAAGATGTAGATGGGTGAACAAGTTGCAAGAATATGACATGGATATCCAAACCACGAAGTTGGTGAGAGGTTTGGGCTTGGCTAAGCTTATGGCTTGAGAGAAACTTGCAAACTATTGAGGTAAATGAGGTAGAAGAAGGAAGGGTAGATGTTTTTGAAAAATTGATGAGTTTTGAGTGGTACAAAGATGTAATTTTTATCTTAGACATCTATACTACCCTGAGTATTTGAGTAAGAACCAGAAAAGAGCCCTTAAGTTGGCTTCCAAGAAATATGTCATTACTACTGATTATGGGTTAGCTTGGAAGAACCCCAGGGAGTTCTCTTAAGGTGCATTACTGAAGATGAAGCCCCAAGATAATTTTGATCTCCATGGAGGAGTTTGTGGGGGAATTTTGCTTGGAAGAGTCACAACACACAAGATCTTGAGGGCTGGTTATTGGTGGCCAACTCTCTTCAAGGATACAACTCTTTTGGTTAGAAGATGTGAGAGTTGTTAGTCACTTCTCTGGAAGACTGAAAGCTTAGGCTCCCTACCTTTGCATCCTATATCAATTGAAGCCCCATTCAAGAAATGGGGAATGGATTTCATTGGTGAGATTTCAGACCCTTCAAGTGTTGGCCATAAGTGGATTCTTGTAGCCATTGATTACTTCACCAAGTGGGTGGAGGAAATCCCCACCAAAGAGAAACACACCAAATTGTCATGGATTTTATGTTGAACCATATCATCTGTAGGTTTGGAGTGCTAGTTAAAATTGTTGTTGACAATGCCATGAGCTTCAGAGCTAAACCTTTGGTGGCAATGTGCAAAGAATACGGGATCAATTTGACATATGCTTCTAATTACAATCCCAAGGAAATGGACAAGATGAGTCCAGTAATAAAAATTTGTTGAAGATTATCAGAAGAACCTTGGAGTTGAACAAAAGAAAATGGGGTGAACAACTAAAGTTCATTGTTTGGGCTGACAAAATTACTATTAAAAGAGCCACTGGAAAAATTCCATTTGAATTGGTGTATGGCACTCAAGCTCTGTTGCCCCTGCATATGCAACTATCCTCATATTAGTTCATTCAACAACTGGAAGATCAAGAAGTTAGTCCATATGAGGCTCACATTAACCAAGATTGTTGAACTTGATGAAGAAAGGAGAGCATCTCACCAAAGGCATGTGAAGTTTAGAGAAAAATTGAAGAAGTTATTTGACAAGAAGGTCACTCCAGAGCTTTCAACATTGGAGATCTTGTGTTGTTGTGGGATATAGACATGAAGACAAGGGAAAAGCATGGTAAATTTGATGCATTGTGGATGGGCCCTTACTCCATTGACATTCGGATTGGTGAGCATACCTTCTTCTTGAAAGATTTGGATGGTGAATTGCTCAAATTTCCTATTAATGGTAGGCACTTGAAACATTTCTTGGATTGATTCCCAGAATCAAGGTGAGCATCATTTGTATAGTGTACAACTTGTTGGTTGCTTTCTGTCTTTTGTGTTTTGCTCATTCTGGTCCTTGGTGACTTGGTTTTGTTGGTTTCTGTTTCAATTTTTGGAGGATGGTTGTGGTTGTTCTACTATGCTAGCTTATTCTTTGACTCCATTGCCCAATGGTCTATTCTTGGCACTTGGTCTGCTAGTTGTTCTTGTGGCACTCACAGGAGTGCCCATCCCCGAGTCGGAGCCGATGTTGGTGCTCATTTTGATCTCACACCATTTTCCTTGATTTTCCTTTGATTTGCATGTTATGAAACATTTTATCTCTTGATGTGGATGTTCTGAAGCTTTTACCTCCATTTGAATGCCTTGAATTGTTTTTGCAGAATCCATTTTCATGCCCTTTTTGAAGAAGTCTATGAGTTTTCCTATTTTTCCCTAATTTCTTCAAAATTGTGGGCTCTGCCATTTTTTCCTATTTTTCCCCGACCATGGAAGCTCGAGAATGATCAATTTATATTTGTATGCCTTTGAAAATCCAAATCCATGGTTGAAAGATGCTTGGAACCATGATTCACTTGGTTTTGTTTCAAAAAAATTTCATCCTTAGTGAAAAATCGGATTCTGGGCATGAATGGTGAATTTATGTGTTTTTTGACGGTCTGACGGGTGTCTTTTTCTGTCAAATTATTCCTCAACATTTGGTGGTCACGTGGATTCTTTTGGTTGGTCAGGGGATGGTGGGAAAATGTTTTAACTTGTCACTTTCTACTTTTTTGGCAAAAAGGAAATTTTGGTCCCGTAGCTCGCTCAATTCGATTGGTTCTTTTGGTACTTATGTGGCTTCTTCTAATTGGATGAGGTGTGGTGGGTTTGTTTTATGAACTTTTATTTTTGGATACTTTGGAAAAAAATTTGAACTCACCCCGTGGCCCTACCAAGCTCTGATTAAAGAAAATTTAAGTGGCGGGGAAGATTTCTTATTTTTTGCCCCAAAGGTGTATACGTGTTCATTTTTATTTGATGCGGCCTGGCCGGGTCTTTTTGGTGAAATTTTCCACTTTGGTCACATTTGTAAAAAATATCAAATTGGCCCCATGTGGCCCTGATAACATCTAATTGGTTATTCAACAAATATGAAGTGGCAGGGGAAAAGTCTTACTTTGACCCGCAGAAGGACACGTGGCAAAGTTAAAAGTGGAGATGCGGGCCTTCAAAAGAAATTTGGATACTTTTCCTTTTGGAAAAATGGAATAAAGGTTCTAAAATGGAAGTGTGCCCCCACCAAATCATATTGAAGCCTTATGAGGTTCTTGCTCAAGGACTTTGTGACCATTCAAGAGCCATTGAGCGTGGTGGTTTGAAAAGTCAAGAGGTGGGGAGGTGGGCCATGGGGAAACTTGGATTTTTTTCCCCTTGTTATTTAAAAGATTAAAATCATCAAAATGACCCATGGGCCCGATAGAGAATAGTCAAAATTTTCTCTAGTCAACGGCGGAGGTGCGGAATTTTGGGGGAAATTTGGAAAATTTTCCTTTTGTGGAGAAAGGAGTTAAAAGTGTAAAAGGAAGTGTGGTTCCACTGGGACCCACATCAGAAACTAGAAGCGGAAGGGCGGAGCTATGGGGAAAACTTGGAAAATTTTCCCTTTTCCAAAAAGAGGTGAAATAACAGAATTTAGTCCATGGTTCCTTTGGGACCCACATTGGGACACATGTCAAGCCCATTTTCAAAGGCGGAGGGCGGAGAAAATTGAGAAATTTTGCATTTTTTCCAAAAAGGTGTAAAAGTAAAAAGAACCCCAGGCCCATCTTAACTCGGATCTCCCATGTGGATGGTCCAAATTCAAAAGAAAGATCGACGAAACTATGCATTTGTATCTGATTTTCTGCCATTTTTCTCCAAAGCTCCTAGGGATGTATTCTTATGGTTTTTATCATTTCTTGGAGTCTCTACATGCCAAATGAAGAGGAACATTAATATGATATCTTGGTTTGGTGGGAAAAATTTGAAAACGTCTTTTACCATTAAGATGTGATCTGACTATTGGCCTTGATATGATTTTCCAATTTTTTCTTCCTTGGCATGCAAAGAACTAGATTTGATAGATTGGAGGAGGAAGTAGTTGCACGTAGATGAAGAATGACTTACCAGGTGAAGAATTGAATGCTTGGAAATATTTGGAGAGATTTTCCTTCTGCACACTTGACAACCTTTTTACAAATCCGATTCTGGGAGTCACGGTCAAGGTCGTAACACACAATGGTGCTTTGAATGTTTCTTTTTTGGGGGAAAACTCTATTGTAAATGAAGTATTATAAATTGCATGAATTTTTGTCATGCAAATGGTTGGAGTGTTAGAGGTCGGGACTGATTTTTCTAAGAGAAAAGCTTGATAGAACCCGTCCTTCTGAGAAACCATCTGAAGAAACCTGTTTATCTCCTTTGTGTTAAATTTGATCATGTCAAGGTGGTTGTGAGTGTACAGCCATTGAAAAGCTCTGAGATTGTTCTAGAAACTTTCCCCTGCTGATAAATTTAATCAAACTTGAGTTAATCTATGTTATTTTTGGGAAAAATTTGTGTTTTCTTCATTTTGAATGTCTAAAGTAGTTTTCTTGTTCTCGTTGCAATCTTACATTGAAATATTTGTGAATCACACAAGATCTTATCCTTGTGATAGTTTGGTGGCATTTTTAATTTCATTTATCAGAAGAGCTTTCATTTGATAGTGAAATAAACAAATTTAAAATCACTGTGACTCCTAGCATGACTATAAGATTGTTTTTTAGCCTTTGAGGGTATCTTAGGCATGATAAAATAGAGTTGATAATGTTTAGTTAATTTTTCCAATTTGAGCCTTCATTTTGGATCCTTGAAGTTTGTGTGAAAAGTGTTGATCTGGGCCTCCATTGAAGCACATATTTTGGTTAAAGGAACATCCTAGCTATCCCGAAGCATTTTTTGTTCAAGCTCTCCATTTTTGTAAAAGTTCTCAAGGATCTAGTGAATCAAGTTCATCTCTACCTCACCTCCCACCAAAAATTCATTTAAAAACAACCAATCATACCCATACTACCCCTATTTGTCATCTGTGTGTGTACAAATGCATAATCTCTATTACTAAAACATACAGAAGCAATCAAGTTTTCATTGTCTTTAGTAGCCTGAACCTTGCTTAGAAAATATCTCCATTATCTAGGGTGACAACTCGTGAGAGTTAGATTTTGTTGTATTGATCATGTTTTCTTCAAGGTCTTCTCAATAACTCTATAATGAAGGACATCTCCATCTCCTCCACAAAACAATAGGCTACAAAAGGGTCCTCTCACCTGGTTGAAAGGCACAACCATAAAGCAGTGAGGATAGATCAAATCCTCTTAAGGGTGCTACCCATTTCTCCACATCTGAGTGACAAAGAGCAAGCTGCATTCCACAAGTGTTGCAGTAAGCCTTTGACTATTTGTAGGCACTTCTTGTTCTAGGAGAAAAAATATTTCTCATAATCTAATCATGCATTTAACAGACTACTTGAGTCCTCCTTTCCTCCTCGGGAGTTTTTCTAAACAATTTTTCATTTAAACACAATCTTTTGATGTGGTCCCTCAAGCCAAGGCATTCAATGTTTTATAAATATTTCATCCATCTATCTCTATTTTTAGAGGAAATGATAGTAGAACCAATGTATAATGGTTCTACCTCGTTAAATCATCCCCCTCTTCTTGTCGTAATCTAAAATGTAACTTTCTTCCCAATTCTTATGATTCTTATATTATGATTTTATTTCATATTTTGGATCTTCAACTCGTGTTCCTCACAAATATGAACTTCCTCTTCTTGATCTTCTTCATGATCCTCTTCAATTTCCTCTGTACCTAGTCCTTCTTCTTTGTCTTTTCAAGAATATTCTAAGTTTTCATCTATAATTCCACCTTTTCCTTTTTATTTTGTATCAATGTTTTGTTTCTCACTCCCACAATATTCCTAATAGCTGGATGAATCTCTTCCTTTCCTTCCGAACCCCCACTCAATAATAGGACTATAACCTATAGTAGCATTGTTCTTTTTCTCAAGCTCCCTCCATTCCTCAATGTGTCCTACCTCCACCTCTTGATCTCGATAATTTTTATACCATGTTTTCCTACCCCCGTAACCCCTAGCATTATTCCCTACCATTTTTACATTTGAAACAAAAAAAAGGCAATCCTTTGTATTCAAATTTTTGGTCCCACACCCCAAAACTAGAAGTTAGGTAGATAGATGAGGGAAGAGGGTCATCTAGGATAGATGAAAAAGTGGTTGCAATATTGTTAGATAAGTAGTCCATAATGGTGGTTGCCATGTCTTAGGGTAGATACTGAGTTCATTTTCAATTATTTTTGGAACCAATGTTCAAAAGGATAAACGTAATTTTGATCAAATCTTAGAAGGCTTTGTGACCTTCATTTTTACTGATTTGGATCAATTCTAACACAACCCACTTTTTTTTTATCTCGCCTAGTTCACAACGTTATCCCTAAAATGATTATGTTTCCACATGAAAATACAATAAAACTAAACCATAATTCAACGTAAACAAAAATAGTTACTAATGAAGGTAATTTAAAATTAAGAATTATATTTTTTTGGTTGTGTAGATCATGGGTGAAAAATAGAATAAGTAAGAGTTGTGGAGGATATAAATTAGAGAAGGGCATAAATTTCCCATTAGTTGAATATGCTTTTATAGATTTTCAAGTAAAACACATCTTGAATGAGAAAATATGAATTAAAACATTTCCTCCATGATAAATTTTGCAATCTAATGCTCTATTATTCAATAGAAACCTCCAAAATAAAGTTTGAAAATTCTTTCTTTACGAGCTCTTGACTAACTCTTGCTTCCACATGATCACGAGTCATTATTCTCTTTTTGAATCAGTGTTATTTTGGATAAATTTTCTTAGTAAAAATTTCTATTTATATTTCCCTTTATATTAATGAAAATAAAAGATAATTACATTAGCATGGTTTATCGAGAGAACTCGAGTCCCACAAAAATTCCACATAAGCCATATAAAACACCCAAAGGGAAAATAGAAAATCACGATAAATACATAGAACTAGAGATTACTAGGAACATGCCGACACTCTAGGAGTAGGAAGATTATCTTGGGGAGGGATGAACACTCCACTAGATGGCTTAGATAAAGGAGGGTCCATGTACTACCCATCTTGATCATGCATTTACATATGTAATGGAACAGTAATCCCCACACAAGGGGGGAGAGAGCTAAAATTAATGTCAACATTAGGTGAAGGAGAGGCCCACCTTGGAGAAATAGTAACGCCCTTCCCCACAGAGGATGGCTCTTGTCTTGTACAAAAGAGGATAGAGCTGAATGATGACCTTGAGGAGAGGTGGAGCAATGGCTAGAAGAATGGATTTTGTGACGTGGTCGTAGTGGAGGAATCGAAAAGGAGGAGATGATTGAGGTGGTGATGGAAAAGGTTCTAGAGGGACCCAATTCATCATGCATGGTACACTCCCTAGTGTGCAAAAACATCCTACAAATGAGAAAATTACAGAGCAACTTAATCTTCTTGAACTTGAAAATATATGCACACAATAGATAATATAACCACTTTGTCATTAGTGGAAAATAAAGCAAAAAATTGATCATTCTGGAATAACATAGAATTTTGAGCTTTCCAAATATGAATAGAATACAAGCTCTAAATAAGCGCCACATAGTCTCAAAATAATTAGGCCACGTGTTGAAGTCTCAAAATAAATCCAGGGCCTTGATGACAAAATTCAAGGTGGTAGGGTTGAAAGAATGAATGAATCCAAGACCAAATAGCCTAAGCACGGGGAAAGACCAAAAGAAATGCTTAAAAGATTAAGGTTTAGAATAGAAAAGTCATTTAGGATTGGGGATGAAAATGTGACCTAGAATTTCGCCAATAGGAAGGTCCTAATAAATAAGGCACCAAAGAAAATGGTTAACTTTATGGTCAAGATGGGAG
Organism: Taxus wallichiana var. yunnanensis; assembly: GCA_018340775.1. NCBI lineage: Eukaryota > Viridiplantae > Streptophyta > Pinopsida > Cupressales > Taxaceae > Taxus > Taxus wallichiana. The sequence goes on along the minus strand of CM031244.1, from coordinate 651,564,863 downwards.
TTCCAATCACGAGAAAGCTTACGAAGCTAGGTGGATTGTGCAAAATGCAGGCCCTAACATGCATTATGTTGGTAAATGGTAGGTGAGATAGGGCTCAATAGCTAGTAAATGGTGTCATCATTGTAGCGAGAAAGTCAATATCATGATTCCACGATGAAATCATGCCGCGAATGTAGCTAAGAGTTTTAAGCCCATGTTTTTTGAGAATAACATATGTCATCAATTCTTGAAATCTATAGATAGACAACATGTATGAATTGGTAAGATTAAATTTCATCTTGATCTTGGACCAGGGAACCCAGTCTCTTTGAAAGAACAAATCCATAATGTTATGAATACCTTTGTGAGAAAACCGGAGAGTTTTGATTCCCGAGTTTCCTTAAGTGAGATAATATCATCAACAATGATGGGAAACCACCCAATATTATGAGAATTGAAATAAATCCCAATGTGAAATCTAATGCAAGTAGGGGTTTCACTAATTAAAAAGCATTCCATATGTTTTTGGCAATGAAGGAGCTAGAAATATTGACCAGGGACCCTAGTGATAATTTAGGTGTGCTGACTTGATACTATTTGAATATTTTTTTCCATAGGAGCACCAAAAGCAATGCAATGTCGAAGATGAATTTTCCAGGCTTGATTTCTTGAAAGACATCGACTATACATTTAGAACATAAAGCTACACTTTTCCTATAAATATCAATAATTCCCATTCCATCTTGATCATGGGGAAGACAACAAACTTCTGAGCCACTTGAAGAAAGATATACGAGCCAAAACCTCTACACCAGAAGATAGTCTCGAAGCATCTTGGAAAGTTTAGTGAAGGAAGTCTAGGAGCGCCAACATGCATAATAATACACATGAGTGGCCACAAGAATATTGGTGAACACGGAATTGACCAGCCAAGGAAGGGGTTTAAAAGACCACGAAGAAACATTATGTTCAACGAGCTATCAATCACGTACTATCATAGATTGGTGGAATCACTATTAAAGGTAAAAGGAAAGCCCAAGAATTTAAATGTTTTTCCTTTTCCAATCCACTTCTAGGGTAAGCGTTCAACCAATCCTCTCCTTTAGTCTATATATAAGAGGATACTTCTTTTTTGGTACATCATTTCACACTGACATTTGCTTTATTTATACAATGTTTTCTATTTTTGGGTTAGAGGAAAAGATATCGGTGAGGGTAGAATGGTATAATAAAATTAAACTTAATTATTTTAAACAACTATTGTGCTTTGGTGAAAAAGTAATTAGAACCCACATTATAAATATTTAATTTGAAATTTATTTATGCAAATTAATACCTACCATAGAAATCTCCACCTTGACAACTTACACTTTCACATGAATAATTTGTTTCGTGGCCCTTATATTGATTTAAGATTTATATTTGTATTTGAAATTATTTTATTTTTTGAATACAAATTCTAGAAACATATATTATCAATATTTAAATGTCTATAAATTATTTATATGAGAAAGTTATACTAGTAATATGTATAGATATCTTTCTTTTCTTCATATTAACTCTCGTTTTCCTATTTTTACATATAATATAATATTAAAAAATACACTAATATTTTTAAAACCCAACTAGCTCAAGCAAGCGTTAGATTCATTCCCTAGGGAATTTATTTTTACACAAGTTTTGGATTTGCTTAGGCGGTGAGATATTTAGAAGAAAGAAATGAACTCAATTGGTCATTGGTAGACTAAAGTTTCGTGTGCTTGTCAAGTTTGTTTTGTCAGGAAAGTAGGTAATATCTTCCTAAAAGACAATGCAATGAAGTTGACAACCACTAAATTCATCCCTCCTCACTTTTTAATGTGGCTCAAAATTTTCAAGCTCGAGGCGACTTGATGATTGAAGTAGAAGATTGCATATGTTCGGTAATAATGGAGATAATCGATAAAAGAAAATGAGTAGCTAACGGAGCCATGCAGTGACTTCAATTTACTTCAAAAAAATTAGTCTTATTTGGACCATGGAAGCCCAATAAAAGGGACGACTTACAAATGCTATTCCTAGAATAAATTGTAATTCATTTTTAAATGTCTCACATGTGAGGTTTATTTTTGAAACCCTAGTTGAAGGAAATTACAATATTAGGCTCGCTTATCTTTGATTTGGATTGTTATGAAGGTTGTCAATGATGCAATAATTTTTTTAATGTTAATAATGCCTAACATGTGTGATGCCCACGAAAACAACCCACTCGAGACCCAAGGACAACCTAGGATTAGTTAGGAAAATTATGGAATAACTTTTTTTTTTTTGTTTAAAGGAGTCTACAACTAGGTTACTGAAACAAAAGTTGCCACTAACAAGTTCCAAATCAATTCTAATACACTAGAATATTATTTTATTTAATTAACAATTATTAGAGGTCACAAGGTCCAAAGATTAGGGTTAGAAAATTCAATTAGGGCCGGAGGGTAATTTCTCATCATACCCACTCTTTAACAAAATTTAAAGATTCAACTTGATTTTTCTCAAAATTAATGCATTCAAAATTTCCCAAAATCATTCCCATTGGATGGAAAATTTCCTCACCTTTCTAGTGATATAAAGAAGTCCTCTAACTCCTCATAATTCTCAAATTATGGGTTGGTGGGCCTTGGGGTGAAAATTTTCCCAAGAGCGGGCTGCGGGCCTGGGGGAAAATTTTCCCCTGAGGGGAGGGTGGCGGGCGCGGAGAGAAATATTTCCCCACGATGGGTTTGCGGGCCATGGGGAGAAATTTTCACAGGGAAGGAGTCAGGTCGGTGGGGCTGCGGGAGACATTTTGGGAAATTCCCTTGTGGGGTGAAAAGCCACCCTTGCACATGCGTTCTTGCGTGAGTCCGCAAGTCCACAAGGGACACGTGGCACCTCTTAAACCAACTTTGAGGAAAGTAGGGCGGTGGGGTAGAATAATTTTAACACCTAGAGGGTGAAAGGGTAAAATTCACTGCCTCACCGACACCTTCGTGATGCCACGTGTCGGCTCGATTGATTGTGGGGGGCGGGGGGTGGTGGGGAAAATTTAGAAAATTTTCCCAACTTTTTTTTCGAGAATGAAAAAGATAGAAAGGAACCTACTCCTTTTCTAATGCCTCACGTGCCACGTGGAATCTTCGATTAGGTGTAGGGTGGTGGGGCGGTGGAAAATTTAGAAAATTTTCCCAAAATTTTTTGAAGCGCTAAGTTAAAAAGGGATCTGGCCCTTCACCAATGCCTCGTGGTGCCATGTGGTAGCCTCTAATTTGGTTGCTTGGTGGTGGAGAAAATTAGGAAAATTTTCCCAAAAAAAAATTGAAGTTCTAATGGAAAATTCGGAACCCGCGGGTCCGCCAAGGAAAATTTTCCCAAATTTTTTTTTTTAACACTTATAATTATTTTTTTAACATTGAATGAAGAAAAACTTTAGAAGGCCATAAATTTTGATAGAGAGCTCAGTTTTGGGAAACAAGGACTTTCTGGAAATCTCTCGACATCCTCTTTGCACATGATTCATTAAATTTTAGTTTTGATAAAATTTAAGGAGTCAATTTTGTGAAAATGTTCTGTAGGCTTTTTATAGTGCGAACTGGTAAATTTTAACTTATAAAATTTTGTTCAAATTTTCATTCTTTCTCCTTCAACATGTCAAATAGACATGGAGGTTTCCATTAGGAAGGTGATAGGATAGATTGCAAGTGTAAAATTGTTGGATTGATTTGCATTTCAAAATTTACATCTATTGACAGCAAAACAACTGAAAGAGGGTTGAGCCCATTTTTTGCTAAGTTTTCTAAGAAGTTCCTTAAGTTTTTGTCTAATTGGATTCGTTTAGGGCATACTACTTCAATTTAATCATTTATTTTTATTTCATTGTTGCAGGTTCGAACTGTGTATTTTTGGATAGAGTATTTTCAAGTTTGAAAATACAAAACAGAGATCAAATTTTAAAGGATCTATTCACCATTTTCATCTTCCAAGTATTAGGATTCATTCCCATTTTAATCTAAAACATTTAATCGATTCAATTCAACTATTCAAAAGCTAGAATACATCTCTGATTTCCAATTTTCACATATTTCAAAGACAGAGTATTACACTTCCTTCATACGCATTTCTTTCTTTCAAATAGAGATTTCAATTACATTTAAAAGATCATATTCGATACCACAATGTAATTTGAGAAAGGTAGTACATCATTTATTGATTTCAAAATGCAACTTTACAAAATATGTATCCTTCTTTCACATTCTTTCCAACAAAACAGAAAACAGAGTATAACTCTTTTACATTTCGAATTTCAACTTTCATTGTCAATACAAAGTATCTTTCCATTAAAAATAATATACATATCTTCCACTTCAAAGTGGGAAAAGGGCTGAATAAGATTTCATTTCAAGAGGATTTGTCAAACTATCTTTTTCTCGGCTCAGAATAGCAGCGACATGCGTATTTCTCATTCTTCAAAATTGTGATCACAACAAGAGTAGGGGAAAGGCAAAGCTCTCCACCCAACCAAGACATCCAATGAAGAGGAGAATCCATCCTTCTTCATTGGCCCCTGAGCCCCAACCAAAATGCAATAAAATATGTGATCAACTCATGGCAACAACAAGCTTCCACAAACACACAAGCAACATTTTCACAATAAAAACACAATCAAAATAGAATGTAGTTTACAACTACATTAAAGCATGAAAAACATTATTGAGGCTTCATCAACAAGCCAAAGGAGCAAGAAACTATGGGGATGCTTCTTATGCCTCCCAAAATGGGAAATGGGTATCACCACCTGAATTACAAACCACAAAATATAGTATATCAAAACCCTGACATTCCTTATGCCTCCCAAGTACCCCTTATTCCTCACATTTCCTTATGCCTCCCCAACCTCTTATGGCACCCCATAATGAGTAAATAAATGCAAGCTATTTCTTTGTAAGGTGGAACCAAATCCCAACTCCCTCCTCCCTTATACCTCCCTAAAACACACTTGTGCCTCCCACAAAATAAACCCCATAGTCTTCTCCTACACCATTCCTAGGCCATCTACCCAACAACCCACAAACATGCCAAAACATTCACACATTAACATTTTCATTAAACAAAAAGAATCATTTCAAGAGCCAAGCTCCTACCTCTCCATGATGGAGTTTCCCAAGTTCGAAACAAGAGGTTTATCCCAATGCAAGCAATCCAAAATCCACCAAAACACAAGCATGCAACAATCTTCCAAAAACTTCTTCAAAGCAAGAGCTCCCAAAACTGAAAAGAATTGCCCTAAGAATGAAGTCTTCAAAGTGAAGCAACCCAAAACAAGGCAATGAATTCAAATTTTATAGAAGAGGAAGGGAAGAGGATGAGGTGGATCCATGTAGGATGCCACATCACACATCCTCAACCCCAACCCCAAAATTCAACTTCATTCTCCAATGCATAATAAATAGGTGGGTGAATAAAATGACAGTTTACTTACACACTCAAATCCAACCCACACCCCAAAGGACTGAAATTAAATCATGTAAGAAAAGTGCAATTAAAACTTACAATTTACCTTCTCAAAAAGTATTATAAAAGTCAAATTTCAACTCTCCAACCATAGGTATGGTTGGTAAATGAATTTAAGAGGTATGGGACAAGTTTAACTTGTCCCACAAGCCTCCAAAATCAGCCTTCAAGGACAAATTTGAATTTCTAAGAAGATGAAGTGTTTCACACTCAAAAGTTAACTTACACATCACTTACACATCTCTTACAACACTTTAAATCAAGGCCAACAACTCTATTAATTACTTTCTTATGACCTCTTTTATTTAATTAATATTAACAACATGCTTACCCATAATATTAATACAACATTTAATAAATAAAGAAAGGGAAAATGCATCACAAAATAAACACATGCAACATTAAACAAAAGGGTCAAATAAATAAATACACATAACCCCTTGGTCACATTTAAAGGTGGTTCCCCCATGGGAACCCCTAACAAAACAACCACACACAAACAATACAAGTTGCCATGGTGACCTTGTTGAATTCATCTAGAATTCAATGTGGTTGGTCTCCAATCCCCGATGTTTGTTGTGATATTTTAACCTACAAAACACAATACCTCCTTTGGCCTCGTGGCCATATCAGAACATCCAAAATAATATAAATAAAATTCTAAAATCATCTAGATATATGAATCACAACAACATCAAGCAACCAACAAGATCATTTGCAATTTTACTCAACAACTATATCATCATCAAATAATTTCCATTTCTAGGTCTACTCACAATATCAAATATCACATGTCTGAACAACATCCATAATATAACCATGTTAAACAGTATATCAACATCAATATCAAAATGTCTCTAATAATCATCATGCATCATAACTAAATCAAGTCAACAATAATCCATGATCTAACATCTAACATCATACTATAATAAATTCCATAATCATGTCCATAATATAATTAGTAGTATCATGATCAGTATCGAAAATGTGTCAAAGGGAAGTGGGCACTACATCCGCTCCCCTTAGTCCTCGACTTCCTCTTGGAATTCTTTGGAACAAATGTGGAAACTAAATTTGTAGTAAAGTATCATCCTCCCATGTAGCTGCGATCTCATCATCTCTGTCCCACTACACCCGGACACTTGATCAACCTCTCTACCTCGAAGGCCAAGGTCTGCGATCTATGATATAAATGGGCTCCACCATCACCTACCCTTGATCCTGCATCCATGATGAGGTCAATCTAACACATGAGAAGGATTTGCAACATATCTCCTAAGAACTGAAACATGAAACACATCATGTATGCGAGACAAGCTAGGTGGCAATGCTAGACGGTAGGCAAAGGGCCGATATGCTCTAAGATCTCAAAAGGACCAATGAATATAGGAGCTAACTTAGAACCTTTTCCATAATGGATAGGGCTCTTATGTGTCCTGACATGAAGGAACACCTTCATGCCCACATCAAAACTATGGTCGGTCCTATGTTGATCTGCATGTACTTCTTCTACCTATCTTGTGCCTCATGTAATCTTTGTCTGATCAAAACCACCTGCTGCTCCATGTCCTGTAACAAAGCTAGTCAAGAGAAACCCTGTCCTCTAACATGTCCCAACTAAGAGGTGTCCTACACTCTCTGCCATACAAATCCTGAAAAGGAGCCATGCCTATAGAACTCTGAAAACTATTATTATAGGTGAACTCCACCAAGTACAGGTACTCCTCCCATCTAGACTGCTGATCCATCACATACATCCTGAGCATATCCTCTAAAATCTGATTCACCTGCTCAGTCTATCCATCTATCTTGGGGTGATATGTTGTGTTGAAGTTGATTCTCATCTCGAGGGTGCTGCATGGTAGTCCAGAAATGGGAAGTGTAAAGATCACGGTCACTAATGATCTTCCGTGGAATCCCATGCAACTTGACAATCTCATCAAGATATACCCATGCCACTGCACTAGCCATATAAGTGGTCTTTACCGGAGAAAAGTGAGCCACTTTTGTCAATTTATCAACCGTGACCATGATGGCATCGTGGTGATATCTCGACATCGGTAGCCAATAATGAAGTCCATGGAAATGGTGTCCCACTTCCATTCCGGTATAACATGAGGAAAGAGAAGGCTAACTAGATGTTGATGCTCAACCTTCACTTTCTGGCACTCTAAACAATGTGACACAAAATGAGCCATGTCTCAATGAAGTCCCTCTCGGTGATCAACTTGTCTCAAAGTAGCATGCATCTTCTTCACCCCAGGATGGGCTGAATAGGGTGCACGATGTGCCTCTATCAATATGTCCTACCTCAATCCTCCATCTCTAGGAACATAAATCTAACCTCTGTGCCTGAGAAGGCCATCTGCCTCTAGTGAGAAGCCATCAAACTTCCTTTCAAGGGGTCTCTGGGACTCGATCTCTGCTCGAACTATAATGTAGAAGCTGTCAAGAGGAAGCTGCTGAAGAATCCTGCTCCACAAATGTGCCCACTGAAGTAGCCATAATCACATGTCTCCATCTACTGAGAGCATCTGCAACCACATTCTCCTTTCCTTTCACATGTTCTATCTCCATATCATACTCATAAAGAAACTCCATCTAACGCCATTGGTGAGCGTTGAGATTGGGCTACGTGAAGAGGTGGCGAAGACTCAAATGATCAGTCCTGAGTGTGAATCTTTGACCAAGAAGAAAGTGTCTCCATCAAACCAAAGTGTGCACAAATTCTATAAGCTCAAGATCATGAGTTGGATAATTAAGCTCGTAATCCTTGAGTTTGCGAGACTCAAAATCCACTACTCTTCCCTCCTGCATCAACACACCTCAAGCCTTACTAAAGAAGCATCATGTAAATGAAAAAATCACCATGTGGATCTGGCACTACAAGAATAGGTGTTGTAGTGAGACATTCCTTTAGTATACTAAAGGCCTGCTTGCACCTATTTGACCAAACAAACTTCTTCCCTTTCCTTGAAGGGAAGTGATGGGGTGCAATGCGAGAGAAGTCCTGAATAAATTTCCTATAGTAACTTTGCCTAATCCCATGAAGCTACGCACTTGATCATAGTAGTGGGTGCTAGCTAATCCATGATAGCTCTAATATTGGAAGGATCGACAGTGATACCTTCCCGAAAAGATATGCCCAAATACTACACCTCCGTCTGAAAGAATGCACACTTCTCAAGTTCCAGTAAAGTTACTAATCTCGAAGACCTTTGAAGAACACTGGAAAGGTGCCCCTCATGCTCCTCACATGTACATGAGTAAATCAAAATGTCATCAAGGAAGATGAGCATGAAGCGATCTAAGAAATTCCTGAATACCCCATTCATCAAACTCATAAATACTATGGGGAATTAGTCAAACCAAAAGGTACCACTGTGAACTCATAGTGGCCATATCTCATATGGAAGGCGGTCTTATGAATGTCTACCTCCAAAATCCTTAGCTGATGGTAGCTTGACTTAAGGTCTATCTTAGAGAAAGTTGTGGCTCCCTTCATTTGATCAAATAAATCATCAATGTGGAAGGGGATAACGATTCTTGATCGTTACCTTATTCATTTGGCGGTAATCAATACACAACCGCAAGGATCCATCCTTCTTCTTTACAAAGATCATCGGTGCACCCCAAGGGGACACACTAGGATGAATTAGGCCCTTCTCCAGAAGGCCCTCAAGCTATAACTTGAGCTCGCAGAGCTTGGGGTAGTCATCGATAAGGTTCTCGTGAGATAGGCTCTGCTCCCGGAACCAGATCTATATGAAAATCAATCTCACGTGGGGGTGGTAACCCCGGTAGCTCCCTGAAAGACATCTACAAAATCTCTCAAAATGGGATGATCATCTAGTGATGGTCCACTAGACCCATCTTTGATTTGTCACTAACTGTAACAGCATACATCTGACAACCCCATCGCACACCGCTTAAGCTGCATAGTAGAGATGGTGCGAATAGAAATGGTCTCTCGACCCCCCGATATCACCAAATCAACTCCCAAATCATCTGCACAAGATATAATCTTGTGGTAACAATCCATCCTAGCCTTGTGAGTAGATAACCAGTCCATGCCCAAGATGACTCCATAAGAGCCCAACGGAAGGATACGAAGATCCGAGGTAGTGGTGAAAGGTCCTAAATCCACCACACACTCCTTAACTAAGGAGTCTATAGATATCTTGGCTCCAAAATCCATCTCAACATCCCAACTATGACCCTACCTAACTGCCACCATCCTACATTTCTCTACTAAAGATGGTGCAATAAAAGAATTAGAAGAACCAGAATCAAACAAAATGGAGGTAGGAATGCCTCCAATGTTACCTATAGTCTCAATAACTATACTCTGATGCTCTACCTAGTGGTTCTCGACCAATATGTACATCCTATGATTGCGCCCCATATCACCAACAATAGGCTTTGAGATTTGTGTCTTACCCTTGTTATTAGGGTTATGTGGGAAGTATTTCAAAAATGTCTAATAACACCACACCCAAAACAACCGCCTGATCCTCTCCCTTGTGTAGCAAGTCCGACCGGTACTGGAGGTCTATGGTGTGGATCCTGATGATTCGGCTATGGTTTGTTGAGGTCTTTGTTGGTGAGTTCCTGCTGAGTGAGATCTCTAGGCACCCTATGCCTGATGGGACCTATAGGTGGAGGCCCCATACTCGACCTCTCTGTGCATCAAACCTCTATGGAGGTCTATAAGGTGGGCGGGATTACTACTACTACTGCTATGGTCTAAAAGATGACTGTGCTTGAACCCTATCCACCACGAGGAAGAGGTACTAACCCCCTTAATCTGATGTCCTGCATCTATTGTATGTGACTCAGACTTGGTCTCTAGCCTTTTGGGTCTTTCCACGAGTCTCCTCTGCTATATAGGCTTTCTCGACGGCCTCAGCTAATAATGTCATGGACAATGGATCCACACTACACCTCAATGTCTAGATTCGGGCCTGGATGAACCTGTGGATCCACATCTACTCATCTTGCATGTAATCAACATATTGGAGTAGATCCAAAAATCTACTCTCATACTCATCCACTGTAAGAGATGCATGTCGGAGGTCATGGAACTCATCTATCCGTTGTTGTATGAACCTCCGTGACACATATTTTCTCCTGAATCACTCCTCAAAGAGCTCCCAGGTAACTGTCTCATAATCAACATGGAGCTTCTGCTCCTGTTTCCGCCACAAGGCACTAGCTCCATCCCTCAATAGATGGACCGGAACACAAGCTTTCATGTTGCTGAAACAAAGACAGAGCTTGAAGTATCCACTCAAGCTCACTAACCAGGTCTCTGCCTGAAATCCACCTATTTCACCAGAATAATGTGATGGTCAAAGCTTCAAGATCTCCCTGATGTGATCTATAGCTGTGGTCTGATGGCCTCTAGGCCTCTCTGCATGCTCATCCCTAAGCCTAGGGCTCCGAGACCTCTCTTTATGTCCTGAAACTCGGTCACCCTATCCCCTCTATGGTGACTCTACTTTGGATGAATCTGCATGGAAGTTCTCTCCTCCATGCTCCTCACTAGGTTGAGGAGATACATGACCCTCAATGGAAGTGACTCTATCATGTCTAGTTGCATGCCCTCCTACTGATCCTCCGTGTAGAGCGGCATTAACATCCTGAAGAGTCTATAAGATCTGTGGTAGGATAGTTACTATGACATGCTCTGGAGGTGGTATGCCTAGGTCTATGTGAAAAGGATCCTCATCTTTTTTGTGCCTCCTGCATAGAGAAAGACAAGAGTTAGCTCCTTATTTTAGGTTTTACTTAGTTTCCATGTTTACTAAAATATGTAATTTCTAAACTAAGTTGTCTTCTAGATTTAAAAGTGTGCTAGGTTTAAAGTTCATGTCTCAAGTTTTCTAGTGTGCCCAATGGCCCAAGATTTTGAACCACTACTATGATACCAAGTGTGATGCCCACTAAAACAACCCACTTGAGACCCAAGAACAACCTAGGATTAGTTAGGAAAATTATGGAATAATTTTTTTTTGTTTAAAGGAGTCTGACAGAATTCTGTTACAAAACAACGATTTGCCACTAACAAGTTCTAGATCAATTCTAATCTATTAGAATATTATTTTCTTTAATTAGCAATTATTATAGGTCACAAGGTCCAAACATTAGGCTTAGAAAGTTCAATTAGGGTCGAGAGGGTAATTCCTCACCATACTTACTCTCTAATGAGGGTTTAAAGATTCAACTTGATTTTTCTCAAAATTAATGCATTCAAAATTTCCCAAAATCATTCACATTGGATGGAAATTTCCTCACCTTTCTAGTGATATAAATAAGTTCTCCTAACTCCTCATATTTCTCAAGTTATGGGTTGGCGGGCCTTGGGGTGAAAATTTTCCCCAAGAGCGGGCTTGCGGGCCAGGGGAGAAAATTTGCCCCAGGGCGGGTCTGTGGGCTGTGGAGAGAAATATTTCCCCACGGTGGGTCTACGGGCCGTGGGAAGAAATTTTTCCTAGGGAAGGAGTCGGGTCGGCGGGGCCGCGGGAGATGTTTTGGGAAATTCCCACGTGGGGCAAAAAGCCACACTTGCACCTGCGCTCAGCGAGTCTACAAGTCCACAAGGGACACGTGGCACCTCTTAAACCAACGTGGGGAAAGTAGGGTGGTGGGGGTAGAATAATTTTAATGCCTAGAGGGCGAAAGGGTAAATTTTTTACAAATATATTGTGTAATATTATTTATATATTGTAATATTATTAATAATGAGTATTTAACTCATATTAATAATATAGTTATTCGAGTGTGTTGTGAGAACAACTCACGTAGATAAAGTTGTGTGAGATAATAAAGGGGTGTTAGAGAGATATCATGAGATGGGGTTGAAATTATGTAGGGATTAAAGATCATGTTTGACTCCACCATTGTAGGGGTTAATTGATCTATATATGTAACTCTCTCTTAATGAATATTATTGTCCCGGATGAATTTTATATTCTATGTTTTTATTATTGTGTTAGATTATTTCTAATAATCTAGACCAAATTTATTATTTGGTATCAGTAGTACGGGGTTCTTGTGACCAGAAATGAGAGTCAAACATGATCTTTAATCCCTACATAATCTCAAGCCCCTTCTCCTAATATCTCTTTAACATCCCTTTATTATCTCACACAACTTTAGCTACGTGAGTTGTTCTCACAACACACTCGGACTAACTATATTATTAATATGAGTTAAATACTCATTATTAATAATATTACAATATATAAATAATGTTATACAATATATTTGTAACATTCACTCCCCTATTGTTAACATTATTAATTCCCGATAAAATTCACAGCGCCCCGCCTCGACACCTCGCGATGCCATGTGTCGGCTCACGATTGGTTGCGAGCCGAGGCGGGGTGGCGGGGAAAATTTAGAAAATTTTCCCAAAATTTTTCGAAAAATGTATAATATTGAAAGGAACCTACCTCCGCTCAATGCCTTGTGACACCACGTGGCATCTCACGATTGGCTACGGGAAGTGGGGAAAATTTAGAAAATTTTCCCAATTTTTTTCAAGCGCTAAGTTAAAAGGGATCTCGCCTCTCTGCCTTAACGCCTCGTGGTGCAACTTGATAGCCTCGGTTAGCCATGGGGCAGCGAGGGAAAATTAGGAACATTTTCCCAAAAATTTCCGAAGCACTAAGGGAAAATTCGGACCCATTGGTCCGTCTAAGAGAAAAATTTTCCCAATTTTTTTTACATTGACTAGAATTATTTTTTTTTTTAACGCTTGAATGAAGAAAAAAATTGGAAGGCCATAACTTTTGATAGAGAGCTCAGTTGTGGGAAAACAAGGAATTTCTGGAAATCTCTCGATGTTCTCTTTGTAAAGGATTCATTAAATTCTGGTTTTGATAAAATTTCAAGAGTAAATTTCATGAAAATGTTCTGCGAGCTTTACAGTGCGAACTAGTAAATTTTAACTTATAAAATTTTTCAATTTTCATTCTTTCTCCTTCAACATGTTAAATAGACATGGAGGTTTCATTAGAAGGTGATAGGATAGGATTGCAAATGTGAAATTGTTGGATTGATTTATATTTGAAAATTTACATCTATTGACAACAAAACGACTCTAAGAAGGTTGAGCCTATTTTTGCTAAGTTTTCTAAGAAGTTCCTTAAGTATTTTTGTCCAATTGGATTCGTTTAGGGCATACTACTTCAATTTAATCATTTAGTTTGTTATTTCATTGTTGTAGGTTCAAACTGTGCATTTTTGGATAAATATTTGCCAGTTTGAAAATACAAAACAGAGATCAAATTTTAAAGGATCTATTCACCATTTTCATCTTCCAAGTATTAGGATTCATTCCAATTCTAATCTAAAACATTTAATTGATTCAATTCAACTATTCAAAAGCTAGAATACATCTTTGATTTCCAATTTTCACATATTTCAAAAGATAGAGTATTACACTTCCTTCATACACATTTCTTTCTTTCAAAAAGAGATTTCAATTACATTTAAATGATTATATTAATACACATGATGTAATTTAAGGAAGGTTATTTATTGATTTCAAATATCTTTCAAAATGCTTCATCCTTCTTTCAATTCGAGAAGACATGCAAGAAATGAGATAAATATTGCACTCTTTTACATTTTGAATTTCAATTTATGAAAAAAATTAAACAAAGTATCTTTCCAAAAATAAATACATACAACCAAAGTGGAAAAAGTCCATGGATGTAATAAGATTTTATTTCCATGATTTAGAACTAGACATGGGAACTTGTCGATATGCTTGTAGGAAATAACATGTGTGTTTCTCATTCTTATAAATTGTTTTCTAAACAACAATACAAGTAGGGGAAAGGATCTATCAAAAAGTACAAAGAAGGGATAATGAAGAGGAAGACATCCTTCGATCAAGGAAATTTACTATGAGGAGACCTTTGCACCCAATACAAAGATCTCAACTATCAAAGTTATTTGTGCACTAATAGCATAAAAAGGATGGAAACTTCAACAAATGGACATAGAAAGTTTTTTCTTGAATGAATATCTCAAAGAAGTATACATGACCCATCCAAAAAGTAGTTTTAACTACATCTTAAAATGGTATGTCATCTAAAATCATTATGAGACTTCATTCACCTAAGGCATGGTATATAAAAATAGGGGATCACTTATGCCTCCCAAATGGAAATTCACTATCACCCCTAAGATTTGAAACCACCAAATTAAGTATACAAAAAATTATCATTCCTTATGTATGTGGATGATACCCCTTATTCCTCACATTTCTTATGCCACAACCTCTTTGGCAAGATGTTAAGAATGAATGAGAAATAAATGCAAGTATTTCTTTTAAGGTGGGACCAAATCCCAATCCCTCCTGGCTTGGAATACCTCCTTAGAAGAAGCATCCCAATTTTAAACTTCATAGATGAATTCTCCTACACCATTACTAGAAAATATGGGATGTCCGATTATAAACATGCCAAAACATTCACACATTAACATTTTCTAACTTTATAGAAAGAAGCATTTCAAGAGCTTAAGATCCTACCTCTAAAGGATACTTGTTGGGAGTCTCAACAACTTTACAATATAAGAAATCTAAAATATGCTTTCACAAGCTATCTTTCAATATTCATCCAAAAAATCTTCAAAGAAATATCACTAAAACAAGTGAAAATATTCTTCAGGAATGAAGTATCCAAAGTGATTATAACTGGAATATCAAGGAAATATCAGCTTTTATAGAAGAGGGAAGGGATAGAGGCCTTAGAGGTGGATCGGATCTGTTGATGACACATCACACATCCAACTATACGAAAAGTTGTTCATTCTCAATGTGACTAATACATAGGTGGGTGAACAAAATATTAGTTTTCTCTACACACTCAAATAGAATACCCATAAGCATAAAAATTAAATCATAGCAAAATGCAATTAACATTACATTTGCCTTCTCAATATGGTATTATAAAAGTCACCACACTCCATTTCATCTGATTGCACCATAGGTATGGTTACTACAAACAATCCTTAAGAGGTATGGGACAATTTAACTTGTCTACTATTATAAAATCAAATATTCAAAAAAATTATCTTTCCATAAATAAGAGGAAGTGTAATTCATTTCTAAGTACAGTTAACTCACATCCAAGACACATCTCCTCAACAATATGCAATTAGTCCAACAACTCCATTTTGTCTTTGAAACAACAACGACAATTTTATTTAATTAAAATAATTGGCTCGACTATTACAATGGTATTGTATTTAATATTGAGAAAGGGGTAAACCATATCACAAAGTTAAACACATACACATTAAACACTGTATGTCAAATAAATGAAAATATCTACAAATGTATTTCATTGTAATTTTAACATATACAAAATTCTCTTTATGCAAAAATATATTTTAGACCATGGTGACCTTGTTGAATTGGTATCTTCCAATTGACAATGTGGAGTTTGTTCCAGATGTTTGAACATGATATTTTAACTTTAATCAAAACCTCCTTGGAATTTGATCATTTCTGTTTGAAAAATTATAATGATCTTCCAAACTAGATTTATCAATGTTTCAGCTACTTCCAAGTTCTATATGGACAAGATCATTTTACAATGATGCTTGTGTACTATGTCATGTTCGAAATAATTTCCATTTCCATTGTTATCAATGCCACTCAGATATTAATATCACCTGTCCAAATTATAAATCCATAATATATCAATGTAAATAGTATGTCAACATGGCCAAAATGTGTCTAATATCATATCATAAATTTGAATTGAGTTAACAATAATCCCCCTCTGAAAAACATCTAACATCATTTAATAAATTCTCATAATCTGTGTTCTGTAATATATATCTTTGTTTTAGTTTTTAGTTCACACATAGAAAAATGTGTATTTATTAAGTAGCTACACATATCTACCTATGATTTTATAAGACATTTTTATAGTTATATTTAGGTATAGAGAAATTTAATATGAAAAGATATTCATAGAAAAACCCTTTTAAATTAAAATAATCAATTATAAATTAATAATTTTATTTTGAATTTAAAACAATTAAACTTATGTAACTTTTTAATATTTGTAAATAAGTTTTCGGCCAAAGGAATCTAATATATTGTTAATTTAAATATAGTCACCCAGCTGTAATGGCATATTTTATTCTTATTTTGATATAAATAATTTATAAGCTCCAACCACTGATTTGTAATTTAATTTCTTAAAAGATTTTTCCTCATAAACTGCCATTCTAAAATATTATTTTAATATCATTAATTTATTAACACAAATAGACTAACTACCTTACGAATATACAATGACCTTTTACATATAATGTGAAAGACAACTAATCATTCATATATTCATAATGTATAATGGAAGAGGATACACTAAAAGTATTGTAAAAATAAAAATTTTTACACCCGGATTATAGGCATGGATGAGGCAAAAAATTTTTTTTTGGCTTTGAAACATCAGCAATGGACTATCACCTTGGAAATGTGCTTATTTTCTTTGGGAGGATTTTGATCAATAATTTTTTAACCCATGGTTCATGAGGGTCCTCACAGTATTGTAAAATTGCTTACTATTTCTGAAAAAGGACCACATATACATGGATAATCAGTTTGTTTGAATTCTAGGAGATTGTGTTGAGCATCCAAATAGATGTAATAAATTTATAGGTAAGATGTGGCCTTAATGTTTTGTGAGATTTGATTTTTTTGGAGTTATTGAGGAATCATTACATATTAAAATTTCTATGTGTTGTGTTATTTTCTATTAATCTACATTTATTCTAGTGTGAGGAGGGGACCACCACATATTAGTTTCACTATTTTGATTCTTTGTGGGAAGCGCATATTTTATACCTTGTTTCGTAATGAGAAAAATTATACATTTTATAATATTGCATACTAATTTAATCTAAAGATGTTATTAACTAGATAAAATTTGTATAAATCCAAATAGAGAAATTTAAATTATTTCTCACTTGGAATCAAAAAATTAGTAGATAGTTGACATGCCTTACCCTCACTTTTTTATGCATTACTTTAAGAAATTTTAGGTAAAATTTGATGCAAAGTTAATGATTTGTGAGTTTAAGACAATTTTTTGAATTATTGAGGAATCATTACATATTACATGTAAAAATTTCAAAACCTTGATATTATGGAACCCTTCTCTTGCCCAATGACTTACATCTAAAAGAAATTTATAATTTTGTGAATGTATATAAATTAACATACATGCTAATCAAACATCATTTGGATCGAAAAATATGAAAAATAATTCAGAAAATAGACTTTACATAAATTGCAAACAAATTAGAGGTAATATAATAAGATAGAACTCAATGAAATAGTATAGAATGAGTTTGCTTATATAGTGATCAAGGAATGAAAATCATATATTTAGTCAAGAGTTTTTCCAACCCTAATCAAACATCACAATCAATAAGATGAAAGTAATTCACCAGAATAACTTTACATAAACCTTTGCAAACAAATGAGCAGCAATATCATATATTATTATGGAACTCAATGAAATACAATGAGAATGGGCCTTGCTTATATAGGCAAGGAATAACAATCTAAGAACCAGTCAAGGTCGTAGATCAAGCCATAAATCATGGAAAGAACTAGTCATCAAAGAACTAGTCAAGTCCATAGATTTATGAGAGAACTAGACATCAAGGATCTAGTCAATACCATAGATCTAGGAAAGAACTAGTCAATACCATAGATCAAGGAAAGAACTATACCTAACAACTAGATAATATCTCTAATATCTAAATAAATAAAAGAAATATCCACACACATAAGTGGGTGAGGATAAATCTGATAAAGGTAAATAATGTACCTAGGTGAACATGAGCTAAGGTAAATACCTACTCTAACACCCCCCCTCAAGTGAAGCTAGGGGCCAAAATAGAAGTGGCATGTCCATAGTATGAGTCTCGACAACTAGGCCTGATGAGGTACTCATGTACAATATATCCATGAAGAAATCTTGAACCAAAAGAAGGAAAGAATCCTGCTATAAGAAAGAAAGAAAGAAAGAAGAAGAAGAAGGAAGATGTTCTCACGAACACCCCCAAGAACAACTTCGAAACCCCAAGCATTCCATACAACTCAAGGTAGCGAGGTGATGAAAAGGCTTCGTAAAGATGTCTGACAACTCTTGTTGAGTGGAAGGTACTCAAGAAAAGAACTCCATCTGAATGTGTTTTGAATGAAGTGGATGTGTATCTCGATATGCTTGGTCCGCTGGTGCTCAACTGGGTTGCGAGAAATGTGAATTGCACTTTGGTTGTCACACCAAAGTACAGTCGGTGAATCCTGTGGGAATCCAAACTCTGTCAATAACTGGTGAAGCCAAAGAATCTTGACTTGACTCGCTTGTGCTTTGCTACCACTGTACTCTCTGCCTCGAAGATGAAAGTGCAATAGCTTGTTGCTTTTTTGCATGCCCAAGCAACTGGAGAAGAACCAAGACAAAAAGATAGCCAGAAGTGGAACGCCTGTCATCAATAGAACCTACCCAATCTGAATCTGTATACCCAACCAATTGAGTAGAACCCCTAGTGTAGTGTAGGCCAAAGTGGGAAGTGCCATGTAAATAGTGCACAAAATCCTTTTAGCACTGCGGTAATGACTACTATGAGGAGAATGTGCAAACCGAGATACAAGCCCTACTGCAAATGAAATATCAGGGTGAGTATGGGTCAAGTACATGAGACTCCCAACCAACTACCTATATAATGTAGGATCACAAAGTGGTGTGGTACATGTGGATGTAAGAGTAACCCCAGACTGAAAAGGAGATGGACTTGGCTTGCAATCAGCCATATCAAAGCACCTAAGAAGATCATGGGTGTACTTTTGTTGACTCAAATGAATCCTGAATCTATTTGAGAAATCTACAAACCAAGGAAATAATGCAATAGCCCAAGATCTGTCATGTCAAACTGTGTAGAAAGAGCCCTCTGAATACTTTGAATGTGGGAAGAAGAGCTGCAGTAAGTAACAGATCATCAACATACAAGACAAGTATCACAATATCCTCACCGACATGTTGGAGATACATTGTATGATCGAGAGTGGCAATGAACAAAACCTAGTAGATAGAAGAAAAGAATCCATCTTCTCATACCAAGCCCGAGGGCTTGTTTGAGACCGTAGAGAGACCTTCGGAGCCGAAAAACAAGAGAAGAATCTGAACAAATCAGTCGGATTTGCTCCATATATATTTCCTCTTGTAGATCTCCATGTAAGAAGGCACTCTTCACGTCCATCTGGTATACGGGCCACCCCTGTGATGTAGAAATAGCAAGTACAAGGCGTACAGAATCCATCTTGGCAATGGGTGCAAAAGTCTCAGAGTAATCAATACCTTCGACTTGTGAAAAACCCTTTGCAACAAGATGAGCCTTATACTTGTCAATGGACCCATCAACTGTATTTGGTTGGTATACCCACTTACACCTAACCATCTTTCTTCCTTTAGGAAGAGATACCAAATCCCAAGTATGATTCTTCATCAAAGAAGAATACTTAGCTGTCATCGCATCATCCCACTCCTGTATCCCATGAGCCTTTGAAAAAGACTGTGGATCCTCAGAAACTACCTGACACAAAAGTCTAGAACTTGTAGAATGTGCGTGATGATGCCTAGTGGGTGGAAGATCCTCTATGAAAGGTGTTGCCTCAGAAACTGTAGTACGAGCCCACTTAGGCATAGTGACAACATCAGTGGGAATAGGATCCTCAATGATCTATAACCTCCTCATCAATCTCCTCAAAGAAAGGATCCTCAAGATGAGATGAAGAAGAAGAAGGAATGGAAGAAGATGAAGAATCATGAGGAGTGAAATGCTCATCAAACTGAACATGTGTTGAAAAAAAGAACATCATGTGTATCAGGATCTAAAAGATGATAAGCTCTCATGTCCTCACAATACCCTACAAAGATCAAGGGTTTACTCTTCTTATCCAAAGCTTTCCTTTTCTTCTTTGGCACAAAGGCCCAAGCATGGCTCCCAAAGACTCAAAAAAATGAGACATCTGGCTTAGTGTTGGACCAAGCTTCCTCTGGAGTCAAATGCTCAAGTGCTCTATGTGGTGTGTGATTCTGAATATAGTTAGCAATTAACTACTTCTACCCAATAGATAGGAGGTATATCTCTAGAATGCATCATACAATTAGCCATTTCCTTCAAAGTTCTATTCTTCCTTTCTGCTAATCCATTTTTGTGGAGTATGAGGAACAAAATGTTGGTGAATAATGCCTTGAGTTGCCAAAAATTTAGAAAACTCATTTTGAAGTACTCCCCCCATTATCAGTGTGAAGGTTCTTTATGCTACTAGAAGATTGTTTTTCGACCAAAGCCTTGAAGACTTTGAAGTGTGAAAAAACATCACTTTTGTACTTGAGAAAATAAACCAAGTACGCCTCGAGAAATTATCAATAAATGTAAGTGCATACTTAGCTCCATTGAAAGATGGGGTAGGAAAAACCATCAAGTCACTATGCACAAGCTCAAGTGGTGAAGAAGCTCTCTTAGACAAATTCTTAGGAAAAGGATCTTGGTGTTGTTTCCCTAATGCACAACCATGACAAACTCCCTCAAGACAAGAAACTCTAGGAAGACCATCTACCATACCATGAGTGCTCAACTCCTTCAAATATCTATAATTGAGATGTCCAAATCTTTCATGCCAAAGCTTACTCTCTGAATCTGAATGAGAAACCAATCTGTCCCTATAGAAGAAGTGTCATCAAAACCCTCAAAGTGATATAGTCTAGAACTATGATCAACAATACCCTGAGCAACAAGTGAATAAGGCTCCAACAAAGTTCTTACTTTTGCCCCATGTGGTGTAAAAGTCATTGTTTTCCCTTGACTAGAATGACAAATTTGATATACAGAAAGAAAATTTGTAGTGATGTTAGGAACATATAGTGCATCTTGGATATTGCCACCATCAAGTTGTATATCACCTTTTCCTCAACAAAAAGAAAGGAAGAATCTCAACCTCAATTTTGGAAGTAGAACTCAAACCTAGAGAAACAAAAAGACTCCTTGGAAGAAGTCATGTGATGAGAAGCACCAGAATCTATAACCCAATTGTCTGCAAGTGGTGACTGAGATCTTCCAACAACATTAAGTGCTTTTCCATGCTGATTAGAAGGAGGTGGAGTGGAGATAGAAATTTTGTGTTTCTTGATTGCATCCTCTAAGGCTTGCATTCACTTATAACACATATTTTCTTCATGATTACTACCCCCACAAAAAGAGCATGAATGGTTAGACTTATTCTTGGATTTAGAAGACTCCTTGGGTTTTGAGTTGTTTTCTTTGGGTTTAGGAGCATTTTGAGATGGAGAAGGTGTGGATTTGGTTTTACTATTTGGTTTTCCCTTGCCCTTAGGATTAGATGCAACTAATGCCTTTTGAGAGGTGGAAGACTCAAGGTGAGATAATTTGGATTCTTCCCTAGTAAGTCTTTCACAAAATGTTTCTAAGTTAGGCATTTTGAAGGTGTCACCTAAGGCATCCATGCTAGAGAAAAAGGTAGAAGAAAAAATTTGGAATGGTCCTCTCAACTTGGATAGAATCAAGTAAACACACTCTTCATCTTTCTTATCTCTTCCACTCCCCTTCAATTGTGTCAACAAATGCTTGAACTTGGTAAGATAGTCTATAATTGTTGGAAAATCTTCAGGATTAAGAGAGGTGATCTCAATTTCAAGTTGCATGGCTCTCATATGATCCACCTTACCAAATAAATCCTCTAATTTCTCCCATATTTTGAAAGGAGAGTCACACTTTTCCAAATGAAATAAAATATTGTCACTTACATAAGTTCCTATCAAACCCATACACTCATCAAATTTGCATTGGTACTGAAATTTCTCATATTCTCTAGTGAACATTGGTTGTTCTGAAGAAGTTAAAGCCCATAATCCTTTCCGCTTAATTATTGTTTCCATTCTTGGTTTCCATGTGTGGTAATTATGTGTTGTTAATGGCTCAACATGATCTAATGTAGAAGTAGATAAAGATGCCATCCTAAAAAAATCACCAAAAGAAATGCAAGAACCAAGCAATGCAACAAGACCCCCAAACAATGCAACAAGAGCCCCCAGATTTTGGCACTTTATAATGAGTGCGTGTTACAATATGGCACTTTATAATTATAGTGTGATTCTCAAAATAAATATTTTCAATGGAAAGAGCATAAAAAACAAGCACTTTTGCAAAAAATGGCACTCAAAATCGAGTTACCGATCAAAAGATACAAGTTTTTCAATATTATGCTCTACTATTTATTTTAGTTGCCACTAAAAAAAGAATAAATGCTCTTGCCTTCACCACACAAATAAAATGAAAGGGGCTGGAGTTAAGCACCTACTAGTAGGAATCACAAGCTTTAAGCCCTAGTATGAATACCATATGATGAGGGGCAAGCTTTAAGCCCTTCTATTTTAGGGTGTGTTGGTTTTTGAGAAAGTCACATATTGCTTCTTAGTAAAAACTACTTTCTAAGGATTTCTTTGAAAATGACCTTTGCCACCCAAAATAGTAGTGTGGATTTTCCCGAAATAGCAAAAATGCACTGCGTGCGTCGTGGACCCTTGCCAAAAGAGGAAAGAAACGTCTTTTCCGAAAAAGACCTCCTACGTGCAAACCAAAAAATGTTAAGCCACAAAAAAAAAAACCCATCAGATCGGATCAAAAAACCTAGTAAAAATAATTTTTTCTATATTTCCTTTTCCATATGACATGAATCGAGGCAAATCTAGTATGTTTCTCTACACAACAAAAAAAAAATTGACTAGCCGAAAAAATGGCCGAGTTTACAGTCGATCTTAGGGTTTTCCCACCTTCTGGATCCAATGGTCACCTCTGTTTTGCATAAAAACACAGCAACAAAAAATATGAGACAAATCCGAATATATGAATATTTAAAAAAATTATTTGCAAAATGAAACTTACAGAGACGGATGTCGATAGATCTCTCCTCTTGCTACGATACCATAAAAGGAACAATAACTGAGATCGTACCAAGCGAAGAACATAGATGCTAATCAAACATCATGATCGATAAGATGAAAGCAATTTGCGAGAATAACTTTACATAAACCTTTGCAAACAAATGAGTAATGATATCATATATTATTATGGAACTCAATGAAAGCATTGCTTATATAGGCAAGGAATAAGAATCTAAGAACTAGTCAAGGTCGTAGATCAAGCCATAAATCATGGAAAGAGCTAGTCATCAAAGAACTAGTCAAGTCCATAGATTTATGAGAGAACTAGACATCAAAGGATCTAGTCAATACCATAGATCAAGGAAAAAACTATACCGAATAACTAGATAATATCTCATAATATATAAATAAATAAAAATAAATATCCACACACATAAGTGGGTGAGAATAAATACAATAAAGGTAAATAATGTACCTAGGTGAACATGAGCTAAGGTAAATACCTACTCTAACAATAGCATCACTCTACACTTTATATAACTATTCTCATAGCTCCATGAGTTAAAGTCTAAAAAATAGTTTTCAAAATCCAATCCAATACTTACTCATATTTTAGGATTTTAGAATTGAACCTAAAAATTTTAAGGTGTAAGTTTTACCTTTGGTGTTTATTATGGGAAATCATATAGTCAGTTTGTAGGTTGTGTGGCCTTTCATATTGGTTAATGACATTTATAGGAGATTTAGATGTGTCAAAATAATATTTGACAAACCTCACAACTCCTTACGATAGCGGCATGATTATTTGAAGATATTGACTTAATCAATTATAAAGAATAATAATGGAAACTTATATTTACCATTTATTTCATTAAATATGGACTCACACTTTGTCATGTATGTTTATAACATTATAAAAAATATTAACAATAAGGATGCATACACATTATAACACACACGAGATTCTTGTTCGATGACTACCAAACCTAGGAAATGAAAATACTAATGTGCCATTTAGAATGTGTATGTGTTTTAATGACAAAAATAGTTTTGGTCTAATTTTGGCCCCCATATTCATACACTTACCCCACAATAATTTGATACATTTAAAATAAATACACCCATATACTAGTTTAGTACATTTAAAATAAATACACACACACATACATGCATGCATGTATATATTTAGACCAAAAAGTATTTATAGCTTAACATGGCCGCTCTTTCCTATTCATCATCATACATTTGTAGTTTCTTGCTCATTTCATCCATTGGATGAAAAATATTGGTATTTAAAAAATTGTTAAATTTAAAAATAAATTAAAAATGTTAAAGTTTCAAAAAAAACCTTATAGTGGAATATTAAAACCAAAAAATAAAAATCATTTCGTAATGCCTGCTAAAAACAACCCACTTGAGACCCAAGAATAACCTAGGATTAGTTAGGAAAAATTATGGAATAATTTTTTTGTGTTGTTTAAAAGAGTCTACAACCAGGTTACAAGACAACAGTTGTCACAAGCAAGTTTCAAAGCCAATATACTATTAATAGCTTATAGCTTTATTAATATGACAATTATAAAAGATCACAAGGTCCAAACTTAGGGTTAGATTAATCAATTAGGTTAAGAGGGTAATTTCTCACTATACCACTTTCTAACAAGCTTAAAATATTCAAATTATTTTTCTCAAAATTAATGCACTCAAAACTTCCCAAAAACATTCCCATTAGATAGGAAATTTCCTCACCTTTTCGGTGATATAAAGAAGTCCTCCTAACTCCTCATATTTCTCAAGTTAGGGGCGACGGACCTTGGGAGGAAAATTTTCCCAAGAGCGGGTCTGCGGGCCTAGGGGAGAAAATTTTCCATGTGCGGGCCTATGGGCCATGGGAGGAAATTTTTCTTGTGCATGGGCACATGGGCGTGGGAAGAAATTTTTCCCGTGTGCGTATCGCGGGAAGAAATTTTTCTCGTGTGTGGACTTGCGGGCTACGGGGAAAAAATTTTTTTCTTCGTGCGCGGTCCGCAAGCCGGGGAAATTTTTTTCTTGTGCATAGGCCTGCGGGCTGCAAGAAGAAAAATTTCCCCAAAGGCGTTCGGGTCAGCGGAGCAAGGGAGGAAAGTTGGATTCTTGGTGCTTGGGGTGAAAAGCACACTTTTCCCTCGCGTGCCAGCGAGTCTGCGACAAAGGGACTCATGCATGAAAGCGATATTATACCTTGGGCCACAAGGGACATGTGGCACATTCTAAGCCAATGCGGGGAAGTAGGGAAAAATAGGTATTTTTTCTTAAGGGTTAAAAAGGTGCATGGGATTAAAATCCACTGCGCCTCCGCTGGTGCCTCATGATGCCACGTGTCAGACGTTCATTAGGCTGCGGATTAGCGGGTTGGCGGAGGAGATTTGGGAAAAGTTGACTTTTGAAGCGTAAAGCTTTAGGACACTCCACACCTCCACCGATGCATCATGGGGACACGTGTCATCCATTCATTGGTTGCGGGTCGGCGGGCCTGTGGGAGAAGTTAGGAAAAATTGCCAAAATTTTCTTTTGAAGCACTAAGGTAAGAAAAAAAAAGATCTGCGCCTCTGCCAATGCCTCTCTAAGCCATGTGTTAGTCAATGATTGGCTGTGGTGGCGGGACGTGGGGAAAACTTAGAAATTTTTCCCAAAAAAATTATTAATTAAATTTAACAGTTAGAAAAATTTTTGAAGCCAAAATGAAGTGAAAACTTCAGAAGGCCATAACTTTTGATTAGAAACTCAGTTTTTGGAAAATGAGGACTTTTTGGAAAGCTCTCAACATCCTCTATGCATAAGAATCACTTTAATTTTTATAATATTTAAGGGGTCAATTTCATAAAAATGATCTGTAGGCTTTTAAAAGGCAAACTTGTAAATTTTAATCAATTGATCTTCTTCCTCTCTCAACATGTCAATTAGACATGGGGAATTTTTTAGATGGATTTAGGATGGATTTGGAAGGTAAGTTTGTTTGATTGACTCCCAATAAGAAAAAATACAATTTTGACAGTAAAAATGACAACAAATGGTTTGAGCCCAATTTTTCTAAGTTTCCTAAGAAATTCCTTAAGTGTTTTTGTCCAATTGAATTCTTTTAGGGAATACTACTTCAATTTAATCGTTTAATTTGTTATTTCCTTATTGCAGGTTTGAACTGTGCATTTTTGGATAAAGTATTTACCAGTTTGAAAATACAAAACAAAGATCAAATTTTAAAGGATCTATTTGCCATTTTCATCTTCCAAGTATTAGAATTTGTTCCAATTCTAATCTAATACATTTAGTTGATTCAAATCAAACTATTCAAAACCAAAATGCAATTTTGATTTCCAATTTTACACTTTTCAAAAGACAGAGTTCTGTATTTTCCTCACATGCATTTCTTCCTTTCAAATAGAGATTTCAAATACATTTCAAACTCATATTTTAAACAACAGTAGTTCAATCATGGAAAAGAATGCAACTATTATACAAAAGACAATATTTCCTTCTTTTACAACTTCTCTTTTCTGTTGATTTTCACAATACAATATACAAAATACATCTCTTTCTTTCAAAACAAAAATAAAGTCTATATCTCTCCTTTACATTTCAAAATTACAACTTTCATATTCAATACAACATATTTCCATTACAAAACATATACGAGTTCATCCACTTCAAGTGGGAAAGGTTACAATAAGATTTATTTTCAACAAGGGACTGTCAAACTATTTTTCTCTTTTTTTTTCTTTCTCCTTTTCTCCAAGATAGAAACATGTGGCTTTTATCAATCGTCCAATTCTAATCACAACAAGAGTAGGGAAAGGCAATTCTCTCCACCCAACCAAGACATCCAATAATAAGGAGAAGCCATCCTTCTTCATTGGCCCTTGAGCCCCAACCACAATGTAATAAAATGTGTTTCAACTCATGGCAACAATAAGCTTCCACAAACACACATGTAAATTTCACATTTAAAACACAGTCCAAAATAGAATGTAGTTTGCAACCACATTAAAACATAACAAATAAAACTCAGGCTTCATCATGCAAGCCAAAGGAGCAAGAAACTATGGGGGATGCTACTTATGCCTCCCAAAGGGGAAATGGGTATCACCACCTGATTTCAAACTACCAAAATATAGTATATCAAAGCCCGGCATTGCCCTTATGCCTCCCCAAGTACCCTTTATTCCTCACATTTCCTTATGCCTCCCCAACCTCTTATGGCACCCCATAACGAGTAAATAAATGCAAGATATTTATTTTTAAGGTGGAACCCAAATCCCAACTCCCTCCACACTTATACCTCCCCAAAACACTTGTGCCTCCCACAAAATAAACCCCATAGTCTTCTCCTACACCATTCCTAGGCCATCTACCCAACATCCCACAAACATGCCAAAACATTCACAACAAAACAATTTTCATAAACAAAAGGAAGCATTTCAAGAGCCAAGTTCCTACCTCTCCATGATGGAGTTGTTCCAAGTTCCAAAACAACAAGCTTTATCTCAATGCAAGCAATCCAAATCAGCCAAGCACAAGCATGCAACTATCTTCCCAAAAACTTCTCCAAAGAAAGAGCTCCAAAACAACAAAAGAATTTTCCCCAAAAGGAGTTTCCAAAAGTGAGAAACCCAACTTTTATAGAAGAGGGAAGAGAAGAGGATGAGGTGGATCCATGTAGGATGCCACATCACACATCCTCAACCTTAGCCAAAAAGTCAATTTCATTCTCCAATGCATAATAAATAGGTGGGTGAATAATATGACAGTTTACTTACATACTCAAATCTAACCCACACCCCAAAGGACTGAAATTAAACCATGTAAGAAAAGTGAAATTAAAACTTACAATTTGTCTTCTCAAAAAATATTATAAAAGTCTAATTTTAACCCCCAAACCATAGGTATGGTTGGTAAGTAAATTTAAGAGGTATGGGACAAGTTTAACTTGTCCCACAAGCCTCCAAAATCAGCCTCCAAGGACAATTTCGAATTTCCAAGAAGGTGGAGTGTTTCACACTCAAAAGTTAACTTACACATCACTTACATATTACTTACACATTCTTACAACACTTTAAATCATAACCAACAACAATATTAATTACATTCTCATGATATCTTTTAATTAATTAACTTAACAACATGATTACTCACAATATTAACACCACATTAAATAAATAATGAAAGGGGTAAGTGCACCACATAAAACACATGCAAAAATTAAACAAAAAGGGACCAAATAAAAGAAAAACATAAAATCCCTTGGTCACATTTAAAGGTGACCCCAATGGGAATCCATAACAAAACAACCACACACAAACAATACAAGTTGCCATGGTGACCTTGTTGAATTCATCTAGAATTCTAATGTGGTTGGTCTCCAATCCCCCGATGTTTGTTGTGATATTTTCACTTGAAAAACAAAATACCTCCTTCGTCCTTGTGCGATATCGAACATCCAAAATAATATAAATAAAATTCTAAAATCAACTAGATATATGAATCAAAATAACATCCAACCAACCAACAAGATCTTTTTGCAATCTTTATTCAACAACTATATCATCATCAAATAATTTTCCATGTCTAGGTCTACTCATAATATCGAAATATCACATGTCCAAACAACACCCATAATATAACCATGTCAAATAGTATATTAACATTAATATCCAAAATGTTTCTAATAATCATCATGCATCATAACTAAATCAAAGTCAACAATAATTCATAATCTAACATCTAACATCATACTATAATAAATTCCATAATCATGTCCATAATATAATCAGCGGTATCATGATCGGTATTAAAAGGTGTCAAAGGGAATTGGGTATAATTTTCATAATCTAACATCTAACACCCATAATATAATTTTCTCAACAAAAAAATTATACTTGTTTTGTTGAGTTTGCATGTGTTGGGTATTCCTTGTAGGTATGAAGGAGGTGAAGTGCTGTCAAAATTGAAATTGATGGGAAAATTTCAAGATTTCATCATGTTTTCATTTTTGGAGCTTACTTTTTCAACATTTTACATGCTAGTTTTCAATTTCTTGAAAATTTTCAATTCTTGAGCATGTAGGTTAGTGTTTGATAGTGCTGAGTCTTATATTTACATATTAATGTGTGGGTTGCTGTCAAAATTTAATCTTGGTGAGAAAATTACAAGATTTCATCATGTTTTCATTTTTAGAGCTTACTTTTTCATCATTTTACATGCTAGTTTTGTCAATTTCTTGAAAATTTTCAATTCTTGAGCATATAGGTTAGTGTTTGATAGTGATGAGTCTTCTATTTACATATTAATGTGGTGGGTTGCTGTCAAAATTTAAATCTTGGTGAGAAAATTTCAAGATTTCATCATGTTTTCATTTTTAGAGCTTACTTTTTCATCATTCTACATGCTAGTTTTGTCAATTTCTTGAAAATCTTAAATTCTTGAGCATGTATGTTAATGTTTGATAGTGTTGAGTCTTCTATTCATATATTAATGTGATGGGTTGTTGTCAAAATTGAATCTTGGTTGGAAAATTTTTCCCATTTTATAGATTAAGGGATGTTTTTTTGACATTTTTTGAGTGCATGTCAAGTGCACACCCATGAGCATAAGAGCATATGCGTAACCCATCTTCCGAAGGCCATAAATTTTGCTCCCGAACTCGAAATGACTCCATTTTTTGCGTTGGAAAGGTATTGAAGTTAAATATGCAATGAAAACATAAATTCGGGATTTATACTTACGAAGTTATAGGTTTTTCATTATTTTAAAACTGGTCATTTTCTAACATGTCTAATGTTTTGATGAATGTTGTATTCCCATGCTTACTCGATTTAGACCAAAGCGTGTGTATGCTCTTCTCTTGCACCTTTTGGTGATCTTGAGAATCAAAAAAACTTTTATCTCTATCTTGTTAACATTGAGATTAAACTTGGAAACTTGATTATTCATTTTGCTTAAGGAATGAACCTTTTACAAAGCATTTTTCAATGGTCCTTTGATTTGAAGTTTTCCATTTCTATATAGTTGGGATAAAGTTTGTGTATGCTCTTCTCTTGCACCTAGGGTGATCTTGAGAATCAAAAGCAACTTTAGTCTTCATTTTATAACATTTGGTAAATTAGATACTTCATCTTTCACTTTTGGTGTAAAGGAATGAACATTTATTAAGAATTTTGTATGGTTCATTGATTGACAAATTTTTGTTTACTTTTTAGTTGGATTATTTGTTATGTATGCTCTTCTCTTACATCCTTGGATGATCTTGAGAATCAAAAGCAACTCTTAATCCTCTTTTAAATAATATGATTTTCTTAGAGAACTACTAACGCTTAAGTGCAGGACCTAAAAATGCTTGTCAAAGAAAGAAGGAATCAAAATGAAATAAAAAATACTAATACGGTTGTTATACAGGTTGCCAAAAGGTGTTCAATCAAACCACACCTAATTAAACAAGATAAAAAGAACAACATATTCAAAACACTTGTATTGCAAGTTTTGGAAAATGGTACGTCCTCTTCGCTCAACTGGAACATAACCCTTTGGCATAACGCCTTAAGCTACAACAATGGGGGTGGTTCGGGAACCCTAAAGTAGTCCACACAAGAGGGAACCTTGTGGATGAAACGGGAAGTGCTCCACACTACCTACTTGACTAGTGTTTCCTTTGTGAGATAACGTTACAAGTTGTCTGTTGTGGCGACCCGGTGATAGTACACGTAGACGCGTACTAGTTGCCTCTTTTGTTCTTGAAGGGGGTAACGTAAAGCCAAGATACTCCCAAACTAGTCGGTGCGACTTTTTGGGTAAATCGTGCTCGCTCGTGGCAACTTTGTAACACCTAGGGTGAGAGAACCACCTAGGAGAATATACTTTGGTGGGAGCCCACTTTGACCACTTTTAAAACAGTGTTGAGTTGTGAACCTTCTTTTTGAGAAACGTGTGACGTATTACTTTCACCTAGTTTTTACTTGCCTTAGGGGAGGCGAAATCTTGCCGAAGTGAGACTAGCATTTTTTTCATTTTTTCTTGATTTATTTCCTTCATATTATTTTGACACTTTGTTGATCAAAAGAGGTGTGATTACCTTTGTGTTTCCATTCGACTGTTTCCCTCACTTTTATGTCCATTTACGCCCATCCATGTTTGCGGCTGGGTTAGTTAAACGTCTAAAGTGAGTGGAGGCATTTTCACGTCATTTGGTAGCCATTGTGATCTTGATACCCACGTCAAGATCATCATTGTAGTTAGGCGTGGTTCATCACTGCGGACTTCCATAGAGGAGTTAGCTTGTTTGCCTTGTATCATTACAATTTCGATATTTATGTCTTGTTTCTTGTAAACTCGACATAAATACCTATATTGTACGGTTATCGTTGCACACATTCTTAACTATTCCTAGCTATACTTTGAGCATTTTTTTGTTTGGTTTTATTATTACCTCGATTTCAAAAGGTGCTAGGCACTACCATTTGTGCATGTTATATCAATAACAACTCGATATCAATACTTCCTTTCTTGCAAAGTGGGTTAACATATCTTGGTGATATTGTTGTGTCATTCACAAATCGTAATTGACACTTTTTGAGATATAGGTCTTAATCAGACTTGAGCTTGCTCATCGTATATCTTGATTGGGAGATCGCATTTAACTTCATGTATTTACTTACATCTTGTTCATTCCTTTGAACTTGGCATAAGTGGAGACATCTTGTTAATCATCTGGCGTCACAAATTACTTTGAAACGTAGTCTAGGAAGTACTTCATTTGATTAAGTTTTGGTACCAAATGATTGTTTCATTGGTGACTTTATCTTTCTATCACATTGATATTCTCACTGTTAATTTACTCTTAACACGTACATCTTGTGTTTCACTTAGGGGTAGTCATTGAATTTTGAACAAATCTACAACTTACCTTAGTGAAACTTATCACGAAAACATGGCTCCCAAGACGTGTCTAGGTTTAAAGAAACAAACATATGAGGAACAATAGGCGTAAGCTTGGGAAACCTCTAACAAACAAGGGTCAAACCCATTTATCGGACACGATCTAGGACCACTATTTTCTGCAGAAAAGGAAATAGAAGAAATGGTCGACCATAGTGGAAACGAATTAGAATCACCACACGTGAGACTTTGATTTTGACCCCACTCTACTAGATGAGTTTCTCCTTAGAAATAAAGATAGAGTTTTGGCACGGGTCATGGAATTAGGGGCCAAATTGCCCACCAAAAATGAACCAATATTACCTACAAATGACACTACTAAGGAAGAACGCCCCCTTATCAATATGGAAGATATTTTAACAGGTGGGCATGCTTCCACTTCTTACACAGAAAATGATAAAGTGGTAGGGCATAGAATACCCCTCATCAAAGTGCCACGAAGAAACAAGATAGAACATGAGACAAGGGAAGAACCTCCACAATACGAAGAGGAAGAACCTTTAGAAGAAGAAGACACAAACCAAGTCACAATCCAACAACAACTCAGTAACCTAAGCGACAACTAGCTTTGCTTACTTTCCAGGTATAGAAAGACACAAACAAGAATGTTCAAAAGTCAAAGCCTAAGTTTAGGATCCACAAACTCCATCGAGAAAACCAAGGAGAAGAAGACACAAGGTATCATCGTGTACACATCCTTGCTTCTCCCACTAGAGAACAATTGCTCGCACAAGAAGTGAAATCTATGAAAGCAACACTTGTGAGCATACAAGAAAGCAATATAGGAGCATTAGGAAATACCAATACGAAGAACTATACCCCTATCCTTTTGACAAGACAATGACCCTTGACCCTTTCCAAAGAAATTTGATATGCCAAAGTTTGACAAATACAAAGGAAAGGAGACCCAAGGATCATGTTAAAGATTTCTACATGGCATGTCAAGAGGTGTCTTATAGTGATAATTACCTCATTAGACTTTTCCTAAGAGTCTCGGAGGTCAAGCATTGGAATGGTTTACGCGCTTACCACAAGGATCAATTTTCACTGGCAGGAATTGGCGAGAAAGATTCGTGTGTCATTTCTCGTATAACATAGAGAGTGACATCACCATGGCAGACTTTGTGTGGCACAAAACAACACCCAAATGAGACCTTCGCTAGCATCCTCCAACAATGGAGAGGATAGCTAATCGCTTCCCTTGCACTTCCCTTGAGAAGCGGTGGTGAGTATTTTCGTCCCTAATCTCAACCCGGATATAGCTTTCCACCTCCAAATGAATTATGTCCACACCTTTGAGGAGGTTATCGAGAAAGGGATTCAAATAGAAAAGGCTCTCATTGCAAAGGCACCCTTAAAACCCAATCTAAAGACAACCAAAGTGTCAAACCCGTTGAAAAGCCGAAGATCTTTAACAAAAACAAAACGTGGTAGAGACGGAATCGCGATTCCAAACGTGTTCAAAGCTTGATCCAAACCGATCAACCTTTTAAAGCGACTAAGGGCCCAATTCAACCACCACCAAAGAGCGAACATTCACCTCCCTCAATGAGCCTTTATCCGTCATACTAAAACAGTTGGATGCGGCCCACATGATGACCTATCCTACAACGCAATCGTTTGATGAAAATGCTCCTAAACCTTCATGGTATAAGGAGCATGAATACTTTGTGAAATGCATCGCGTTAAAGGTCATAAAGCAGACAAATGTTTGCAACTTCGCCACTATATTCAAGACATCATTGACAACGGGGAGATAGAGGTGGATAACCCTGGCCACATGCAAACACCTAACGAGAAAATGGGGATTTATAAGGAACCATTCCCCAAGCATGATAAGTCGGAAAAGGCAAAACCGGATCGGGGAGAGTCATCCCAAACCTATAAAGCCGTGAATTACTTGTATACCAAGAGAGATAACAATCATTACGATTCACTTATCGGATGTATTCACTCCCCTGCTGACCGCGTCAACACCATCCAGATTAAGGGAAAGGATTTGTGTCAGGTAACAAGGCACACCCGCCTAGTAATTTTGGACCTCTCCGTCGACCCTGCATATTGGTAAGTATAACCTTTTAGAACAACTTGAGAAGACGTCTGCTAAGATTTTGATCTTAGACCTTCTCAAGATTTCCAATGTACATAAGGACATCCTGTATCAAACTCTTCAGGGGTCGGGAGTGCCTTTAGAAGTCGATCCTGTGTACCTTCAAGCCGCGGTGGCAAATATTGCACCAAGTGAGCATCTCACTTTCAACCATAGGGAGGTCCCTACCGAGAATCCTACACATAATCTTCCCTTATACATTGAGGTAGTTGTTACCCGCAGGAAAATCAAATGGGTGCTTGTGGATAACGGCTTTGGATTGAACATCTCGCATGCTTAAATTAGTGAAAAAATTGGGACATACGGTAAGAAGATCTTGAGTCCCATATCATCACTATCACCGCATACGACAACACGGAAAAGAGTCGGCAGCACCATTACGCTGCCAATGGAGGTGGGCCCCACTTGCCATCAGACAAAGTTTCACGTCTTAGACTTGGAACTTCCATATAATATGCTTCTAGGCCAACCATGGATCCATGCCATGCAAGCAAAGTGCCATCAACATTTCATCAATGCATCAAGTCAAGCATGAGGGACATACGATAACAATACCGGGGAGACTCGAGCCCTTTGCTCATTGTAGAGCTCTTAATAGCTTTGCACAAAAGGGTACATACGCATGTCCCTCTCCACGTATATAGTTGTCCCTCTTCATTCGAGGCCATGGAATCTCGAGTAGATTTAAATTCTTGTAGTTCTTGCACTCATGGGGCATCTACTTCAACATCTCCATTTAATTCATGGGAGATGAAAATTCTGGAATATGGCTATGGGGAGTATAATGTACGACAAACGCTCTTGGTTTTCGACTTCTCCTTGTCGC
Source organism: Taxus wallichiana var. yunnanensis (assembly GCA_018340775.1). Lineage (NCBI taxonomy): Eukaryota > Viridiplantae > Streptophyta > Pinopsida > Cupressales > Taxaceae > Taxus > Taxus wallichiana. The sequence continues at coordinate 651,529,453 of CM031244.1, read as the reverse complement.
CCAAGACTAGAGGTCGACCCAACTACCGCTTGGGAGACCTGAGAGGAACACACTATTGGGTTGTTCTCACCGGGAGGCTTGTTATGAGGAAAATTACTTGATCCACCTACTACTTGGGTCCTTGAGGACACTCGGCCATCTTGTTATCAAACCCCGAGAATATGAAAAATCAGCGAGGAATGATGTACTCCATGGGCTACAAAGGCCTAGGATGTGGGAGGAATGAACAAGGACAAAGAGAACCAGTCCCTCTTCCACATTTCAAAATAGAAAGATATGGCATTGGGATTCACCCTTATGGAGCACACCCCAATGATCAAGATGCGACTTGTTCTGAGCATGAGGATAGCTCTGATTATCTAGACAGCGATACGGATTCCTGTTGTAGCCAATATGAGGATCTGGCCTCCACGAACCTTTTCATGAATAACGCTGTCCTAACCATCACCCCCACTGAACCAACCCTTGACCTTGTATACCCCTCCCTTGTTGAATGGGACCAACAATGTCACGTGCCACTAGATTTATTCAAGAACGACGAGGCTATTGCAGAGTTCATGGGCATAAGGGATACAATTCCCATTGGAGATCACAAGCAGGGTTTCTTTGTCGACTTAGACACCTGCGCCTACTTTGGTGAGGAGGCTGAACTTCGTGGTCAACAAAATTTAAAGAAAAGCGAGGGCAAGAGTTCTAAAGAAAAGCCTTGGAAAAAATTGAAGTCCAAGTCACACAGTGAAAACCTCTTTGAGGCATTGGCTGACAAACAAATAAGAAAATCAAAGGACAAACAAAGTGACCATGCCAAGGATGAAAATCTCATAGAGACATCCTTGGATGAAGATCTCAACCTACCTCTTGATCCCACGCGTATGGAGGATTTATCAAAATTGTTAGTTGAAGAAACCATTGATGTCAATACTGGTACTGAAGAAGATCCCAAGATAGTAAAATTGGGAGCATCACTCTCAGCCAGAGAACAAAAGGTGTTCACTATGCTACTGCGAGAGTTTATTGATGTGTTCGCATGGTCTTACAAAGACATGCCCGACTTAGATCCAACTTTGGTCGTGCATAACCTAGTTGTGCACGCAGACGCTAAGCCTATCAAACAAAAGCTTTGAAAGATGCACCCAAGAGTGGCCTTGTTAGTTAAAGAAGAATTGGAAAGGTTGCTTGCAGCAGGATTCATCAGGCCAATTGATTATTCTGAATGGATATCAAACATTGTTCCTGTCCAGAAGAAACCTATTGGTATCTGAATTTGCACAGATTTTAGGGACATCAATAAAGCTTTCCCTAAAGATGACTTTCCATTGCCCAACATTGACATGATTGTTGACTCGACCGCAGGGTATGAAATGCTATCACTTATGGATGGATTTTCGGGTTATAATCAAATTAAGATCGCTGAGGAAGACCAACACAAAATAGCTTTCACAACTCCTTGGGGCACCTTCTATTATCAGGTGATGCCATTTGGCCTTAAGAATGCGGGAGCAACTTATCGTGGAGGCCATGACAATAATATTTCACGATATGATTCATGACATCATGGAAGACTACGTAGACGACATCTTGGGAAAGTCTAAAACAAGAGAGGATCATCCTATCATTTTACGGCGTATCTTTGAATGCCTGCGTGAATACAAAGTCAGGCTAAATCCAAAGAAGTGTGTCTTTGGTGTGCTATCTGGGAAACTATTAGGCTTCATCATGTCAAGATGAGGTATTGAGGTAGACCCCTGCTAAAGTGTCTGCCATCACAGAAATGCCTCCACCGAGACTATCAAGCAATCGCATAGCTTGTAAGGAAAATTCAAGCCATTCACCGCTTTATCTCCCGGGACCATGGATAAATGTCACTCATTCACTCATTTTCTTAAGATGGACATCGCTTTCATCCTGGGACACGAGCAACAACAAGCCTTTGCTTTGCTTAAACAATACCACAGCTAATCCACTGTCCTCATGCCTCCCACTCCGGGGAGAACCACTTTTCTCTAGATTTTGCTACACAATACGCTATTGGTGCATTGCTCACCCAATATGACCTTAGCCATAAAGAGAAAGTAGTGTACTATCTGAGTCACACCCTCATCGCCTATGAATGTAATTATCCTCAGATTGAAAAGGCTTGCTTGGCCGTTGTTTTTACCTTTCAGAAACTTTGCCATTACCTGCTAAATACTAAGACCAAGCTCATATCCAAGGTCGACCCACTCAAGTATTTGTTGTCCAAACCCGCCCTCACAGGTAGAATGGCTAATTGGATCATTCTACTCAGTGAGTTTGATATAGAATTTGTCCATCAAAAATCAATTAAAGGACAAGTACTTGCTGACCAGCTAGCGGAAGCACCTTTGCAAAGCATAGAACCTTTGAGTCTGGATCTGCCAGATGCATCTTTGCTCTACATTGAAGAATCTATCGTATGGCAGATACATTTTGATGGATCTTTTATGTTTATGGTTCAAAGTGCGGGAGTGGTCCTTATTACTCCTTCGGGTGATCCTATACCATAGGCTTTCCACACCGCCTTCCTTGCATGAACAACATTCAGGAATATGAAGCACTCATTGCAGGATGAAGCTAGCCATCAAGTGGAATATTCAACATGTTAAGATTGTAGGTGATTCACGACTAATCATAAAAACAGGTTAATGATGAGTATAAAGTTAAGGATGACAAGCTCATACCTTACAAGAAGTTGGTGGAAACTCTGAAGGAGTATTTTGTGTGCATTACCTTTGAGCAGATCCCAAGAGCGCAGAACAGATCGGCAGATGCTATGGCAACGGTGGGATCTATGCTTCGTATTCCACCAGGGAACAATGATATGCCATTTTTCATAGAAAATCTACACCAGCCGCGTATGACGTACCGGAATCTTGCCTGGCTTGTGAGGTTGTTGGTCCCTATTCCCCATGGTACGAACCCATTTTCACCTATCTTAAGGACAGTACTTTCCCTCCCAATATCTCCCGTTCTGAAAAGCAAATCCTGATTCGCCAGATAGCTCGTTACACCCTTTTAGGAGGTACACTTTATCGTCGTGGCTACGATGGGAATCTGTTACGTTATCTGGATGTGACAGAGTCAATCCAGGCAATTAAAGAAGTACACGAAGGAGTATGCGGAGCACATACAAATGGAATGGTCTTGGCTAAGAAACTGTTAAGAGTAGGTTACTATTGGCCCACCATGGAAACTGATTGTTGTACTTATGTTAGAAAATGTGTGCTTTGCCAAAAGTATGGAAATTTCATCCATGCTCCATCACAACCATTGCAACCAATCACTACCCCGTGGCCATTCTCCAAGTGGGGACTTGATCTAATAGGGAAGCTTACTCCTACCTCATCTGATGGTCATACACATATCATCACAACTACAGAATACTTTACAAAATGGGTGGAGGCCGTCCCTTTAACCTATGTCACGGGAGAAAAGATTTCTAAATTCATCATGAATCACATTATTTTCCGATATGGTATCCTGCTGTACCATTGTCACGAGATAATGGGAAGTCATTTAAGAACAAAGCGTGAAAGGTCTTTGCCAACGGTTCCAAATCAGATTGAAATGGTCCACGCCATATTACCCTCGTGGTAATGGACAAGTTTGAGGCAACAAACAAGACTTTGGTAAGGATAATGGAGAAGATGGTTAGCAAAACTCGGTTGAACCGGCACCTACAAATCCACCCACCCTCTGGGCCTACCGAACATCAATTTGTACTCCTCTGGGTGCGACGCCATATTCCCTAGTGTTCGGGACAGAATCTATCATCCCTTTCGAGATTCAACTCCCATCCCTACGAATTTCTCTTGGGACTACTTGGATAAGGATGAAGATTACCGAGTGGCAAGATTGGCTGAATTAGAGCTCCTGGATGAGAGGCACATTCGCGCTCTTAATCACCTGAAGGTATATCAACACAAAATCTCTCGCAACTACAACAAGAGAATCATCCCTTGCCAGTTTGAGGTGGGTGATTTAGTTATGAAGGAGAACCAGTTCAACACTAGAGCAGAGCGAGAAAAGAAAGGGAAGTTTGAACCACACTAGTTAGGACCCTATGTCATAGTTGCCAAGTATGGCATAGTATGGCACAGGGGCATACAAGTTGGCTCACCCCAATGGTGATGAGCTCCGGGAGCCCATGAATGCCATGCATCTTAAGAGGTTTTATGCCTAAACATGGCACAAGAAAGTCATAAAAATCACAAAAAAATATAAAAACATCCAAAAAAAAAAAATCAGAAAAAGAAAAAGAGAAAACAGGTCATCCACTAGTGAAAACCACGCAATTGTGGTACTTTGGACAAGTCCTTGGGTGAAAACCGGTTTCCGGCGCCTCGAGAGGATTTGTTGTTCACAAGAATTCTGTATTAGAAGGGTAGTTGTCTTTTTCCTAGACCTGGTTCTACCTTCGAGTTTCCTTGTGCACACCATCTAGTCCAGCCTTGATCCGGCTTTGCCTTCTTCTATTCGTCTGTAAGGTACGTGGTCTTTCATTATTTCCCATCTTACGTTGGGGGAAACTCAATGACTTCACCTTCTTGTTCATAAGCGTGTGGCTTCTGCCCTTGTATATTCCCCACCTAACGCTAGGGGCATCCATACTTTCTTGGTTACTCGCACATAGTGTGAAAACCGTTAAAAACACAAAAACAATACAAACATTGTTTTGAGAAAAACACAAAAAATAATAGAAAATTGTTTCACAAAACACAAAAACAATAGAAAATTGTTTCACAAAACACAAAAACAATAGAAAATTGTTTCGAGAAAACACAAAACAATAGAACATTGTTTTGAGAAAACAACAAAACAATATATATATCAAAAAATCTAAAAACAAGGCAAAATTTTTCAATAAATTCCTAAAAATTAAAACACCCTACAAAATGGTAACTTACTTCTTACTGTAGCTAAAACTTTGTGTCTTGCGCATGGTATTTTCTCCATATCCTGTTGGTTTGTCTCACATCTTCCCGATTAATACGACTCGCAGATCACCGGCTTCACAACCATTCACAAAAGCTAGCCGCTTGCTTCCTGCCTCAGTACTGGGGCACTTTTGGTTGCTCGGTGTTGTTTTGTTACGCACAAATGCTTTTCATGGACCCCGTGTCCATTTTCATTTCCCCTTGCATGTATCCTTGCTTGGGGCATAATTTTTAACCCTTGTCAATCACGAACTTGTGGATCTCTTCAGCACTGATAACAAAACATTTGTACAACTGTCTTGACCGTTGTTGGGTTAGATATGTGCGTTTGTACTTGTTTTCCCTGTTATATGAGCTTGTTTCCTTCTCGTATTGCATTGCATTATTGTATGTTGCATGGAGTTGGTACTTTTAGCAATGGACAATTGTTTGTAGTATGGCTTTTCATGTCATTCTACCTTTGTCGTATGCTTATATTTTTCATAAGGACCGATGATGTAGTTCTATGGCAATATGATGACATCAAATTTGTTATAAACAAATACGCGGCTAGAGGTTAAGTTCTTCTCTCTCCTCATCCATATTTCTTCTACATGACTTCCCTTTCACCCCTAATTCTCCCTCTCCTCGTGGCATCCCGCCTCGTCCCCATTCTTCTCGCCTACTTCTCATTTTTTTGATTGTCGATCGGCTTCCTTCATCACCCCATCTACACTCGAGGGGCATCTCTCCCTCCTACTAATTTTTCTTCTATCCCTTCAAAATCTCTTATCGTCCACTATCTTTGAAGTCGCATCACTTACGCCACCCCAAAGAGGGGAAAATGTAGACACCTATAATTACGCCCAAGAAATTTAAATACTTAAATTGTGCTAATTATTCCCTTTCTCACAAATCAACGACATATCGTCAAAAGCACTCATTTTCCCTCATATCATCATTAATTAATTACACTAAGCTAATTAATTAAGTTTCCTATCCAACAAATACCCTAATTAACGACCTTCCGTTAATAAATCACCCCTTCTACCTAGACTAATTAATTATTATTAATTAATTAGCTTTCCCTTCCATTTAACCAATAAATCAATATTTAATTGATTTAATCCCCTTATAATAGCCTAAATCGCACTAATATTCCTCTAATTGGCTTCTATAATCTTACACCTACCTATTAATTAATCACCTTTGATTAATTAAAATACCCCCAACTCCCATGACTTGCTAAACATGTATTAAACCCTTCTAAAGTAAGGTTACCTTTAATAAAGCAACCTTATCCATTCCTAATCATGTTTTACCTTTATCCCACATTCATGAGAATGTGTTGAATCCTTATCCTTTGGGCTATATAAAGAGCCCTCCACCTAACTTTTACTTACACCTAAACTTTCTAAGAGAGCAAATGCAAAGCATATAGCAAAGAGACTAAGAGCTTGCACCTTGCCCTTTTGAGAGTTCATCATCTTGAAGAGTTAAGCCTCTTTCTTAAAGTTCTTGGGTCATATGGGAGGTGTCAAAAGGGTCTTGTAGCCCAACTTTGATTAGCCCCCATTCCTAGGTTCTTGGAACATTAAGGACAACTATTTTGATAGCCATGGAGCTTACTTAGGTCCATTCATTTATTTGTTGTTAGAGAATAGAGGAGTTTAGATATTTAGCATTGTTAGTTTCAAAGTTTGCATTGATGAATGCTAAAGATCTAACCCTTGTTTAATTCTTATCATGATGGTGTTTATGCTTTGTTTTAGCTAAATTGTAGAACTATTTTAGGTGGTAGTTCTTGTTTCATTTGATTTAGCATTAAGCAAAGTATACATGCACATAATAGTTTCCATATAATTTATTTTTAGATGTGCACAAATAATTATAAGTACTTCTATAACTATCTTTGAAAGGTGTTGCCCCTATGAGAAAGAGTCTCTGGTCATTCACGTCACAAGGTTAAATTTGACGAGCATTTAGAAATTTTCTCATACATCGACATTTGTCTGGATGAACCTCTAACCTTGTGATATTTGTGCCTCCATAAACCTATCCATGCCTTGTAAATTAATGGTTCTATTATCATACACACTATTGCTCAAGATTTACGACTATGAAAACTAGAAAAAATAGATACATCCCGTGTCGTGGACCCACGGTAAGATACATGCACCGCCCTCTTCCAACAACTTTAGAAGAAAGATTGAGCAACTCTGTTAGCACATCAATAATCACCGCCATCATCATGCCATAGCTCAAATTTGTTGTTCATAGTGACGATATTGTGCATGTAAAACACAAGAAATATTGTAATATTTTATTTTATATATCACAGATGTTGTAATATTCATTTTGTAGGTGTTTCAACAAGTTTTCTTTCATCTTCCTATAATAATAATACGAGGCTCTGTTAATTAATTAATCACATTATAGTCGTGGTGGTTTAAAGGTTAAATGGGGGCATTGTTTTCAGCCTTCCCCATTTAGCATAAAGCATTTTTAGGGGATAACAATTTTTGTTAAGTTCAATTAAAATAAAGCATTTTTAAGGTATAAATAATCTATCATTTATTCATTTACGACTCTACAACGTTCAACTTTCTTCTACCTCATGTAAGTGATTTAATTTTTAACATTTTCTTTGCACTTTTACCTCAAAACCAATCATCCCAGCGTCTGCAGACTACGGCAATAAGTGCATAAGCTATTTGTTTTTCCTCCACATTGGCGTCCACTCCCTATTAGAATTGATGTAGTTTCAAGTCTTGACATTTTTTGAAGGATTATCGATACGTATAAAAATTAATTTCCATGTTCCTTCTAAGGGGTTATATTTTATGGCCGTTATACATTTTTTTGTGATTTTAGCCTAATAAGTGCCCCAATGATGATACTGAGTCTCTTCGCAAGGTGTTCGGGATCCAGAGAAGCTTTACAGATATGCGTTAACATCCCGCATGCCCCGCTTAGCCCCCGCGTGCTTTGTTTTCCCTATTTTTCCCTCTTTTCTTGGCTTTTTGGTCTTCAGTGACGAAACCGCCGCCCTGAAGGGCGGCGGTCTCGTGACCGCCGCCACGAATAGGCGCGGTCTGTAACCGCCCTAGAGAGGGGCGGCGGTCTGTGCGCATTTTCCAGAACGCTCTTTTGACGCGACCCGCGTGAAATATCACGACTCACCAGCTTTTCTTGCCGACTTGAGCATGCATTAATGTTTTTGGTCCCCTGGAATAGTGTTTTTCTTTTGTTTAATGTTTAGGAGTTCAGTTTGGATTTGATTTTTGGATGTTTGGATTCCTATAAATGCATGGTTTGTGCACATGCAAATGGCCTCTGAATTTTGCTCCAAAGTTTGCTTTTGAATTTCTTGTTACAACAGTTTTAGTTTTCCTTTGCTTAGGATTCTTAGTTTTCTCATTGAGTGCTTTGGTTAGTATTGTGTTGCAGCTGGTAAGCCACATATCCAACTTGTGCAAGTGCAAACATTATTTGGGCCACCATTTTCACTCCAACTTTCATGTTTTCAGTGCTGTGGTCCTTTTAGTTTGCTTAGGATTGGTAGCATAGTTTGTTGCAGGTTTGTTTTAGCTTTGTGTTCTTTGTTGTAAGCCACAGATCCAACTTGTGCAAACAGTATTATTGTTTTGGAGTAGAATAGTCTAGGCAGCCATTAAAGTTGCAGGTTTTGCTCTTCATACAGACTAGTTTCAGGTTCTGGACGCTTTTGTTGCATGATTCGCAGTAGACCCCGCTAGGAATTGCATAGGCCAAGCTCATGCTCTTGCGCTATCCCTCTCCTATCCGCATTCTATTCTGTCTGCATTCTGAAGGCTGTCCATTGATCCAAATATCTATTCCTGTTGATGCAAGCATTCCACGCTTTTCTGGATTCACGTGAGCACAAAGAACGAAGAGATCATACTGAGGGGACAAGAACACACACACCGTCGGATTCGCCACTGTTCTGCGAAATCCAAGTTCCATCTTTCAAAGTTTTAGTTAGAACTTATCAAATAAAGTAGTTAATCACTTTATTTCAGTTATTTCCATTCTCGATATTGCCAGGGAGGTTGTGGGGATTGATAGTTTCTGAGAAACTATGATTCATTCCTCACTTCTGAGGTAGGATCGAGAATCTTGCAGATAGATTAGTTATTTCGTTGTTTAGAATAGATATACGAAATCACACAGACAAATAGCTACACTCGGCTATTTTGTTTGTTTTACGTTGTTAGTTTAGTTGTCAATTCTAAATATTTTTAAATATATTTGCTTTCTTATAAATTGCGGAAAATACAAAAAGAAATTATATATGCTAGAAGTGCACTTAGATTTTACTTTATTATAGTTTGTTTCATTATTCTTTGCTTTTGCATGACAATTACGGGACCTAGGAGCCCGGGAATACATTTTCGAGCCAATTGTGCCCCAGCCCAATACCGTAGTGGCAATAACTGACATTGACCAAAACCTTAGGATACAAGTCTTCCAAACAACAACAGACTTCCAACAGATCAGGACACAGTTGAGAGGGTTAAACATCGAAGACGACCAAGCATATCTGTTTTGGTCAAATCAGCCAAACTACAGATTACCCTAGAAAATACCCACATGACTGTAGAAGGGCTCGAAAGAGAACAAACATTCGGGTGTGATCCTTTAGTTCCATGACCGGAGATCTTTGGAGACACCCTAGTAGATATAGATACCAGCTTAAGAATCCAAGTTGCGATAACACCTGTAAGGTATTCTGAGAAGATCGCACAACTGTTGGTTCTAAACATAGAAGCTGAAAAAGCTTACGACTACTGGATACTAGGAATCAGAACTTGATCTCCCGTATGACCATAACGGGACCGCAACAACCAAGAGTCTATGGTTGTGATCCACAGATCCCTGACCTAACGAATCCATAAGAGAATTAGACATAGACAACGGCCTACGTAAATTAGTATTTCAGTCTACTCGATTCCACCTCTCATCATTCAATGATTATCCCTACTAGACACAATAACCAACGAAGCTAGAGAATTTTGGACTAGGCCAGAGAATCGTCCATAGAGTTGACTATATTCACCATATGACCCTATCAGGAGAAATACACGAAACCATCCCGGGTCATTTTCCACGCATCCCACAACCCATAGATCGAATCACGCCAGAGCTCGATATTGATTGGAGCCTTCGAGCAGTCATCCTCGCTGATCGATCTATCACACCAGTCCAAGTTAGAAGGGCCTTCTTTGCCTTAGATTCGCAAATACCATTAGTGCGTGTCGAAGACATTAGACTGCCTAACTAGTTTGCCTGCACATTCTACCCACACCGGCTGTCTCGGCACGACCTCGGGAGGTCGGGTACGCAGAAGAGTTACTTGTTGATTCTCAAGCTCACCTGTCACTTTTCCGACGTACAAAATTGGTGAACCCGACGTGAACCAAACAATTCTTTCACCTTCTCTTTGAGAAGTTTCATCTTCTCCAAATCACCTTCGCTCCTTCCCATTATTCTGCGGGTATTCATATACCCCCCGAATATGTCGGGATTCGATGCATCTGCGAGACCCCTCTTGGGTCTTGAGGCATACTACGCCCACGAGAATGGCGGTCATCACCCTCACTCTCAATGTGGGCGACAACTATTCAACTAATCGATTGTCAACACAAACACCAAGGACTAGATATAACTCGTCCTTCCAAACAGAGGGGTTGGAGCAACTTGCTCAAACACAAACAGAGCCTTCAGGCTCGAACAATATGACATTAACTGGAGAGTCTGCTTCATCTCCTCAGGTATTACTCAGACCGCCTATTAGTAGACAATCAGATCCATACTCAGTTCTAGATGACGAGTACTCAATACGTTATCCTAGGAGTGAACAACGCTCTCAAGGCATGTACCCACCTGTAGGAACTTTGCAGATACAGCCCGAGTTCTCTCCTCAAGAAAATTCCCCTATGCCATCACGTATGGAAAATACTCTCAGAGATGCTTGGCAGGATAGTGATCAGTTCATAGCAGGATATCACACACCTCCACAAAGCCATGTTATACAACAAACGCCACCAAGGCACGATATCGTGGCTTCACCGAACGAAGTCATTTCAACTCTAATAGAAAAGGTTAGAGGATTAGAACTTGCCCAAGCAAGTCAAAATTCGAGATTCATACAAACAGGGAGTTCCAATCCTCCGCACCATCCTAGCCAAGTAGATCTCCTCACAGGAGTAGGCACGTTAGGTATGACTCCTCAATATTCACAACAAGTGCCAACTAGACCCACATCGCTAGCACTTTGTTCCTCCTGGTCGTCTGAGCAATCCATTCTGGATAGTACACCTTCGTACTTAAACATGTACTCCAAATCACCACAAGGGGATATGTACTCATCCCCAGCGTGTTTACTCAAATACGAGGATTGCCTTATGCCCCTCGCTAACGCGTACATTACGCCATATCAACAACCCGTTCCGCCACCGCCTCCTCAGCGGGCACCATCAATGGTTGAGGCGTATGCGATAGGGACTTATTTGAGAATATTTAAAGGAGCCCTTAGATTTCGCCATACGAAGCGTTATGCTTCAAGGCCTCTTCCCGATTTGCCCAAATACAAAGGAGAAGGAGATCCGAATGCGCATATCAAAGCTTACGCTATAGCCATTCGAGAACTACTCCCATGGGATGGGGTTGTTGCTAAAATATTCCCCAAAACGCTGGAAGGCATTGCCCTCGATTGGTATTACTGAGAATACCCGAAGCTTCCATACATTCATTCAAACAACTCGTATGCGAGTTCATCAAAGCCTTCGACATGAACAAACTATGGGGACGGGAATCGGGGAGTTCTTGCACATCAAGCAAGAACATAACGAGTCTCATCGCCCATTTCATCAAAGGTGGCGCACGAGTCCTTTATTCCTCGGCAAGCGCTCCAAACATGGATCGAGATGGAGCTATGCGATTTATTCCTTCATTCTCTTAGCAGAGAAGTGAAGGAAGAAGTCCAGAAGTTCCCACTAAGGACTTATGACGAGGTACTTGAGAGCGCTCTGCGAATTGATCAAGCAGCAATAGATAGTGGCCGTAAGACGTATGGAGCAAACGGGAGGTTAATCACCTCTACTCAAAATACTACAACCACTACAAGCGTCAATCAAGGACCCAAAATCCTTAACAAAAATCGTGGGGTAACAACAGATGGGGTAACTGACCAGCCCAAGAGGGTAAATGTCGTTAATACTCCGTCACAAACAAACAACCAAAGAAACAACAATTTTACCCCGACGATCAATACGGTGGATTTTAATAATCCACAACAACAACAACGGCGAAATCCCATACAAGGACCAAGCCAAAACTCCTTTGGTTATCAAAACCAAAGTCAAAACCAGAAACAACAAAACTTTAGTCCTAATAGGCAACAGTTTGATCGGAATTTTAGGCCACAATACACACCAAACCAACAAAACGGGAATTACAACCCCAATTCTTATTGTGGTTTCCATAAAATTCGGGGTCATGACACTAGAACGTGTCGTGATTACAACAAATTCATGCAACGCTTGCCAAATGAACAAAAACAATTTTTTATGGATATGTTCTTAGCAGATCCTACGTCACCAACGGCAAATACCTTCGCAGGGGCAGTTTCCCCTCAGAATGCCCCTCTCAAGATCTTTAATGATCCACTCCCAAATCATGATAGCGATAGGTTGAAACCAGCTGGAACAAACAAAGGTGCAATAACAGGAAACAACGATCACGAGGCCTCAACCTCGCTAAATCCGTTAGTCGCGCCACAACTAGGAAGTCAACCACGACCTAAGGTAGTTGGATTAGTAGAGTTAGACTCCGAATTACCCGTTGAAGCAATTACGAGAACACGAGAGTATTTCTCTCAACCAAGTCCAAGCCATCTGCCGGAAACAGATAACATCCAGCAAACCGTAGCAAAACCTATGGGTGCTTACGATCTAATTAATGATCTAACAAAAACCTTCTCGCATATTTCATTCCTTGATTTACTAAAGAATTCCCCTGCTCATAGGGCTGCTCTTTTAGAGGCGTTAGGTTTGGGTCATTTAATTAGTATCACTCCACCACCAGAAGCACAAGTAAATCATATAGACTTTGATGTTTATCCTCCGGGACAGGCAGATAGGGATGTTGAATTCATATTCGAAATAAGTAAAATGCCTACGAGATCTTTGAGATCGCACGCCGAGGCGATCCAGCCCCCTACACTGCAAGTACAAGTTTATAATAACTATGTAAAGCGGGCAATGGTTGTGATGGAGCTGCGGTTAACATAGTTCCTTTCTCTTTTCTCCAAAAATTGGGATATGGAGAAACAAACTGTTCTACTACACGAAATACCTTGAGAGGCTACGATAGCCTTAAAGCCACATCGATAGGAACTATAATACTACCGGTCACCTTAGGACCTAAAACAATCCTGACTGAGTTTTATATTATAGATCGGGAAACTAACTATAATATGATCCTCGGCCGGCCCTGGATACATCGAATGAAGGCAATCCCTTCCACGCTATTTCAAGAAGTAAGATTCCTGCATCTGGGAAAGGTATTTGTAGCCAAAGGTGATCCAAAGCCGTTTGACGTACACCTAGCTGATTTAAAGAAAAGACCAGGTATACACTCAGAATTCGAACTTCCAACAAACCAACTTAACAAACCCTCTGACCCAAAGCCAGAGGAAAAGTTGATACCTACGACGGATCTTGAAACTACCAACATAGCCCAAACAATTCCAACCCCTAAAGGCAAAACTAAAGAAATAGTATCATTAGGGACTACTGCGAAGATCGTTGAGTTGATAGAACAAGATTCACCAATGTTCTTACCATTCGATTCAGTAGGTATCGGATTTTCCCTAGGTGTTGGTTCCTTGCCAGCAGAAGATCTCTGTATGGTAGAAGTAGAGTGTGCAAACACAGCAGATACACCTACATCCATACTCCCGGCTAAGTATTGGACTCTCCATTTCGATGGAGCTAAATGCCGTTATGGAGCGGGGGCAGGTATAATTCTTACCTCGCCCGAAGAGAAGGTCCTCCCATTTTCTTTTAAATTAAACTTTGAATGCACAAACAACAGCGCTGAGTACGAAGCCCTCCTCCTTGGCCTTACCTTAGCCAAAAGAATTGGTATTGATAATATCAGAGTTTTAGGAGACTCACAATTAGTGGCAAACCAAGTTTCAGAGGTATATGAAACTAAAGCCGAACACTTGCAACTTTACAAAAACGCTGTATTAGATTTAAGCAAGGCGTTCAACTTCATATCCATTGAAGCAATCCCGCGAGAAAAAAATCTTCTCGCCGATTCAATAGCAACCTCAGCATCACGTTTTACTCCAAACAATGAGCTAGAAGACACTCACTTCACAATATCCATTCGAAACGAACCATTGATAAAAACAATGATAGATCCTCTTTCAAACGGAAGTGAATCTACCGTCCTAGACCATGTTGGAAACGATGCGGCTACTTTGGATTACTTAAATGCCTATGCAGCACTACATCTCTCCTATCACACGCTAGATTTATCTCTGATCCCGCATTCATCTTCCTACTTCGGAAATCCCGTAATGAATCTTCCCTCACAAAAAGAACCTAATATATACGCGGTGGAAAATGGGGATGATATAGATCTACCTCCGGCACCACCTGAGTTCGAAGAGGGTAATGCCTCTTTAATTGAAGAAACAATCGATGTCAATATCGGAACGGAAGATGAACCAAGAATTTTAAAGCTAGGTTCTTCGTTAACCCAGAGGAAGTGGAAATACATACTCGGGTTCTCAAAAAAAGAACATCAAAAGGCATTTGCATTTAATTACAAAGAGATGACAGGGAGTCGCCCCACATTGCGGTACACAACCTCGTCACTAGATCGGATGCAAAGCCAATTAAACAAAAATCAAGACCCATGAAGCCCAAAGTAGCCCTCATGGTAAAGAGGAGGTAATAAAACTCCTTGGTAGGATTCATCAAGCCGAGTTGATTGACTACTCCCAATGGGTATCCAACATCGTTCCCGTTCTCAAGAAGAATGGAAAGATACGCATCTGCATAGATTTTCGAGATATCAACAAAGCTTGCCCTAAGGACGACTTCCCATTACCATCCATAGACGTTATTGTTGATGCAACAACAGGTTTTGAACTCTTGTCTCTCATGGATGGATTCTCGGGATACAATCAAATCAAAATATCCGAGCAAGATCAAGCTAAAACCACGTTTATAACTCCTTGGGGAACCTATTGCTACGCTGTTATGCCATTCGGTCTCAAGAACGCCGGTGCTACGTACCAGCGGGCCATGACATACATATTTCACGATTTAATCCATAAAATCGTGGAATCCTACGTAGATGACTTGTTGGCTAAGGCCAAGAAGCGTTGTGACCATCCCGAAGTACTCCGCATCATTCTTTCACGTCTAATAGAATACGGAGTCACGCTAAATCCAGAAAAATGCGTATTTGGTGTAACAGGAGGAAAGCTCCTAGGTTACATCATATCGTCACGAGGGATCGATGTTGATCCAGCCAAAATTCGGGCTGTCCTCGAAATGGTCCCACCCTCGAATGAATCTGGAATCAGATCATTTCTCGGAAAGTTGGGTGCAATCCGGAGATTTATCCCGGATCTAAGCTTCGCCGTTCATCCAATCAACAATTTACTCAAGAAGGACTATAGCATTGATTGGACTGAAGATTGCAATGAAGCTTTTGATGCAGTCAAGCGTTTCCTGCTATCACCGCCTACGCTAATGCCACCAAAGCTAGATCGCCCTTTAATTTTGTACTCACGGGCTACCGATGTTTCGTTAGCTTGCATGCTAGCCCAAGAAGACGATGACAAGAGAGAGCGTGTGATTTATTTCATTAGCCGAACATTGCTCGACTACGAAACGCGCTATACACAAGCAGAGCGAGAATGTCTTGCCATAGTCTTTGCTACTAAACGCCTAAGACACTACATGCTAAATCAAGAGACAAGGGTCATAGTAAAGACGGACCATTTACGGACTTTTCTCACACAAGGGTCCTTGTCCAAAAAAAAATTTGGACGTTTATAACCTTAATGGGAGAGTTCGAATTAACTTTTGTAAACCAAAAGTCAGTTAAAGGGCAAATCATCGCAGATTGGTTAGCTGATAACCCGCTAGACGGAGGCGACTTAGTAGACTTAGACTTTCCAGATGAATGCGTATACTACGTCGAAACCCGACCTGCTATATCTGAGTGCCCTTGGTACGCTGATATCATTAGTTATATCATGGACCATAGGTACCCAGAAGGAGCTACACCTCAACAAAGAAGGCGGTTACGCATTATCGTAGCTAAATACGTCATTATAGAGCAGGTGCTCTATCGGAAAGCATTCGATGGAATGCTCTTAAGGTGTGTTGACACAGAAGAGTCCAAGAGGATTCTCCATGAATCCCATAGCGGTATATGTGGAGGCCACTTCGGTGGCCATGCCACTGCTCGAAAAATACATCGAATGGGCTATTTCTGGCCCACTCTAGAACATGACACAATAGAGTTTGTACGCAGGTGTCATAAATGTCAGGAGTTCTCTCATGAGATCCACATGCCGGCACAAGCTTTGCAACCGATCGCTACTCCGTGGCCCTTTTCTACATGGGGCCTGGACTTGATAGGGAAGTTCTCTCCCTCGTCCACAGACGGCCACAATTTTATAATCACGGCCACTGAATATTTCACTAAATGGGTAGAGGCCATGCCTCTTACAAGCTGTACACAGTTACTGTAATCGCTAAGTTCATTTTGAACCAAATCATTTTGCAGTACGGTATCCAAATCATTATCTCTCGAGATAATGGAACTTCTTTCAAGAATGAAGAAGTTCGTGAGCTATGCAACAAATTTAAAATCAGCCATCATACGGCTTCCTTGTACTATCCCCAAGCCAATGGGCAGGCTGAAGCAACAAACAAAACACTGAAAGCCATTCTCCTTAAAACAGTGAAAGAAAACAAGCGGGATTGGCATTTAAAGTTATATCCGGCCTTGTGGGCCCATCGAACCTCAATAAGAACTCCGACAGGAGCAACTCCTTTCTCGCTGGTATTTGGGTCAGAAGCAGTTCTCCCACTCGAAGTTGAAATCCCCGAGTCTCCGCATTTCGCTACTGAGGATTACGGATGAGGACGCTTACAGAGAAGCACGTCTTTCTCAATTAGAAAGTCTGGATGAAGCTAGGTTAGACGCTGAACAACGACATAGAGTCTATGCCGACCGGATGTGCCGGCAGTACAACAAGAAGGTCTATGAACGTGACATATACGAAGGTGACCTAGTTCTAAGGTTAGACAGCCGGATCGACAAGAAGACCGGCGAAGGAAGGAAATTCCGGCCCAAATGGTTGGGCCCGTACCGAGTCACAAAGGACTACGGAAATGGTGCATACCTCTTATGCACGCTAGAAGGTGAGGAGTTTGGCGAAACAGTCAATTCTCTCCACCTCAAGCGTTTCTACGCGTAAGCAGCTAACGCTACCTATATAACTATCTACATTGCATCTTCATATAGATTTAGATCATTTTGTCCACTTGTTTCTTACATAAATTGTGATCAAGGAATCTATCCTCAAAGCAATTCATTACAAACTCGTGATGTTTTTGGCATAAAGCTCTTTAATCATACTTCTCCGTCTTCGATATCATCAATCAACTCAGAATCTTTTATCAAATAAATCAGACATGACGAAGTCCTAACGGTAACCATACCAAGATCTGCAAGTTCGTTCTCACTTTGATTTCTTCTTAGGATAGGTGTCTTGCCCATGGTGCATTTCTAGAAGCTTCATGGTGTCACATCTATCCCATATACACATCTCTTTGGAAAATAAGCATATCGACATTTTACTCAAATAGACAAGTCAAGAAGTGATTAAACGAGAAAATTTTATTTTTACACATTTCCTTGCCCCACTGACCTTCGGTGATGAGCTTGCGTCTCTTACTAGTGACGTAGGGTTGGGAAAGGATGGAAATGCCCTTACTCGCCTATACCTTGCCCGGTGATAAACCCATGCTTCTTACAGGTAGCATGGGGCAAAGTGTAGGGGGTCCTCTAAACAAAGTAAATGTTAAAAGGTCATAAACAATCAATTCAAACTTTGAGTCAATAACGAATGAATCAGATGTTCAAAAATTCAAGAGAGTTAAAAATCCTAAAAACCCAGATTTTGTCTACTATGTGGCCATCTACGGGTCTAAGTCTGGATAAACCGCAAAGCAAGTTGCATCCAAAACTATGAAGTCATTCAGGTAGAATAAGCTTGTAGTTTTCATTTGGTTCCACCAAAGCTTCGTCTGTCTTTCATCACTATCATTTCACCATATTTCATAACTTGCGCCCTTCTTGGCTCTTGGTGATGAGCCCTCGCATCTTACTAGTTGCGTGGAGTTAGGAGTGGGGCAAGTTAATCTGTTCATCATGCTGGTCATTTTCATCACTTTGCCAAAACAAATCATGAGGTACCCAAATTGCTAACAAAAACTAAGATTTAAGATCACGATATATCTACAAAATCATGTATCAGCATCATGAAACACAAAAAGAAAGCAAACATTTGCATCATCTGTTTTCCATTGCATACATTCTAGAAAGCATATGAAACATACATCGTAGTATACACAAAAAAAAAAGCTGAAAACGAAAGGGAAGACCCAGTGACAAAGTTTTGATCCAAAATCGGGCGCATATATATAAATAATCAATATTTGTATCAATGCCATCATGCACTAGGCATGGTCAAAACGCTCAAAGAGCCCGTAATACACAAAAGAATCTATAATACAAAAGATGCATAGGGCCAAGTGGCCTCTCAACCCCTACATGATCCCGGCTGAAGGTGCGCGCCTCGCCTAGGACTCGGCTCTGCTGGCCGGCGCTCGAATGGACGGAGGGCTCAGGGTCCCGAGGAGCGGTCGTGGTCTCGCCATGAGAACGGCTCCTCATAAGGCGCTCGGCTGTCCTATAGCTTGCCAACTCTGTGCGGAGAGTCGACACCATCTTGGCCACATGCCAAACGGGAGCGAAGCGTCGGGTATGCTGTGCAGCTGCTGCGAGGGCTCCCGGCATCTACGGATAGCTCCGCACGGGTCTTATCCATAGGGATCATCAGAGAATCGGTACATACCCTACGGATTAGATCCCGCCACTCGTCAACGGTCTCTGCAAAACAAAGAGGAAAGACGAATTAAAAACTAGGCAAGAGGCTAAAATATACAGGATACCAATATAAGGAGAGATAGCAGTTAAAACAAGTCCTAAATCAAATTAACACTGCAAAGGAGGAGAAGATAACTTACTCGGATCACCGAGCCTCCAAGATGGGTCACTAGGGCCAGGACCCGCTGCAGATGCCGCTGCCGACTGAGGAGCTGCTCCTGTAGTTGGGGCAACATGACGCCCCGCAACGGACTCATCATCTCCACCATGGCCCCGGGAGAGTGGCTCCTCGGAAACCAGAGTCTCTCTCTCTGCGCTCTGCTCCGCCCTCTCCGCCTGCATGATATCCTGAGTGTCATGCCACTCAGGATCACTCTCATCCGTCTGCTCCTCCTCCGGCCCTCCCTCTGTGGACTCCTCGGAATCGAGTCAATATCTATAGGGTCATCACTACTATGAGCGGGACCCGCGGTAATCGAAGTAAAGGTGCCGAGGCGCACCGGCTCTCCCTCGGCCCGAACTATCCCCCCCGGCTGCAATAGGAATGCGGGGGTAACCCTTGTCCAACCACGGCCTCTAGGCCCCCCTCTAGCCTCCCGAACTGATCTATAAACTGGTGCTACTGGAGGAAGCATGCCCACATATGGGAGGCCGAACTGCTGAGGAACTCTGCTGAAAGGATGTACCTCTACCCGTCCCACACGGTCAATAAGCTGCCCTGTGATGGAGCAGGAGACCAATGTCATGGCCTCCTCTCCCCATACGCCGGCCATAAGCTGGTACGGTGTGGCCTCCATGTCTGCTATAGTAAGGGAAGCTACTGGCTGATGAGGTGCTCTAAGCACCGACATATCTGACCACCTGGCTGCCCTCACAGCCCCAGGATCTGCCACCTCCACGCCTCTGCCATAGGGAATGAAGCGCTCATACACCCAACTCATAACTAGAGTAGGGTGACTCAAAGACTGTCCCTGTAAACGGACCACCCTGTATAAGTCGTGATAGGTGGTCCCCAAAATGTCTGCCCCCCAGGCGTATATCCGGCCATGCCCCTCTATCTGTGCAATGATGGGGGCCCAACAGTATAACAAAGTGTCACCTCCCTTGTCCCCGATCAGTCTCGAGGCAAGGATCCCCATGATGGCCTGTCGAAATACGGGGATGGGAAAAGAAGGAATGGATCTAACTCTCACTCCCTTCTTCGGCCCCGTGGAAATAGCTGCATCTCCCATATATGTCGCCCACTGTGCAATCTGTGCCCGTGAGCCTGCTGTCTCTAGTGTGAGTCTCCTCCCGATGATCGGGACCCCCAGAATGCGGTAGACGTCCTCTAATGTAATGGTCCACTCACCACGGACCCCTGGCAATCGGAAAGTGTTCCGATCTGCATCCCAGTATGAGAATAAGTCACAGAGTATGTGACTAGACGGAGCAACGTGAGGCACACGCGATATCCGCAATATGCCGGCCCTCTGCAATGTGTCCTCCTCATCTGCTGAAAGGGCATCCAATACCCCGGGCAGCCAGTCACACTCTCTCTCCCGGCTCCATCTAATATACTCCTCCTTCGCCTGCGTACACCCAAAAACACACAAAACAGAGTAAGTTAGTATCTAAACGATATCGGGAGAATCGCAAAAACATACAGAAATGCAAGAAAATATAAGTATAAGTCTCCAAAACAAGCTCTGTTGCATTCTGTGCAAAACCGCCGCCCTGAGCAGGGGGGCGGTTTTGTAACCGCCGCCTTAAAGGCGGCGGTCTCGTAACCGCCGCCCTGATCAGGGCGGCGGTCATGTAACCGCCGCCCTGGCCAGGGCGGCGGTCGCGGTCCGAAAACCCGCGCGGGTTTTTAACCCTAAAAAGTCCAAAAAACGCAAAAAACGACCGTTTTAGCTAAAAACAAAGCCTACCCAGTAGGCGCCCCCCCTAGACGGACCTTTTAAACCTAACATTTTCAAAAATGACCCCCCCATTACAACAAATTTAGCATTTTAAAATTGAAGAGGGAAAAGCACAAAATTGAAGAAAAACCAACCTGTGATCTCGCGGGGTGGCGTTCCGCACGTGGAGGCATGATCACTATCTCGCTGTGGACGTTTTGACGCTACTCGCGTGAGAAACCGTTACCGTGGGCCCCAGAGCTCAAAATCTATCAAATCGACTCGCGCAAATGAATAGGAAAATGGGCCCACTTTCATATATATATCCTTCTGTTTCGTTTTAAAATGGCTTTTTCGCAGGTTCGGAGCGCTGACGGAGGTAAGTTTCTATCCTCGCACTAATGGTACGTCCTCTTCCCCTATTGTTTTAGCGTTTATTTTCCAAATTATTGTATCTATCTGCACTTGAGTTCTCTTTTCATTTTGCAGGTGGCGGGAATTTTGGATGGCGTCATTTCGACACACGGACGTGTAAGGTATAACTTCTAACTTCCCATTTCGGGACTGCCATACTCGGACCCACCGTTTTATGCCTCTTCATGGCTAAAACGCTTCTCCGAGGGGGCAATATGTACGTACCCAAAATTGTAAGTCTTGCATCTTTGCGGGCGGTGTAATAAGTGCCCCAATGATGATACAGGTCTCTTCGCAAGGTGTTCGGGATCCAGAGAAGCTTTACAGATATGCGTTAACATCCCGCATGCCCCGCTTAGCCCCCGCGTGCTTTGTTTTCCCTATTTTTCCCTCTTTTCTTGGCTTTTGGTCTTTATGTGACCGAAACCGCCGGTCTCGTGACCCCGAAGCAGGGCGGCGGTCCTGTAACCGCCGCCCTGAGCAGGGCGGCGGTCCTGTGCGCGTTTTCCAGAATGCTCTTTTGACGCGACCCGCGTGAAATATCACGACTCACCAGCTTTTCTTGCCGACTTGAGCATGCATTAATGTTTTTGGTCCCCTGGAATAGTGTTTTTCTTTTGTTTAATGTTTAGGAGTTCAGTTTGGATTTGATTTTTGGATGTTTGGATTCCTATAAATGCATGGTTTGTGCACATGCAAATGGCCTCTGAATTTTGCTCCAAAGTTTGCTTTTGAATTTCTTGTTACAGCAGTTTTAGTTTTCCTTTGCTTAGGATTCTTAGTTTTCTCATTGAGTGCTTTGGTTAGTATTGTGTTGCAGCTGGTAAGCCACATATCCAACTTGTGCAAGTGCAAACATTATTTGGGCCACCATTTTCACTCCAACTTTCATGTTTTCAGTGCTGTGTCCCTTTAGTTTGCTTAGGATTGGTAGCATAGTTTGTTGCAGGTTTGTTTTAGCTTTGTGTTGCTGTTGGTAAGCCACAGATCCAACTTGTGCAAACAGTATTATTGTTTTGGAGTAGAATAGTCTAGGCAGCCATTAAAGTTGCAGGTTTTGCTCTTCATACAGACTAGTTTCAGGTTCTGGACGCTTTTGTTGCATGATTTGCAGTAGACCCCGCTAGGAATTGCATAGGCCAAGCTCTGTACTCTTGCGCTATCCCTCTCCTATCCGCATTCTATTCTGTCTGCATTCTGAAGGCTGTCCATTGATCCAAATATCTATTCCTGTTGATGCAAGCATTCCACGCTTTTCTGGATTCACGTGAGCACAAAGAACGAAGAGATCATACTGAGGGGACAAGAACACACACACCGTCGGATTCGCCACTGTTATGCGAAATCCAGGTTCCATCTTTCAAAGTTTTAGTTAGAACTTATCAAATAAAGTAGTTAATCACTTTATTTCAGTTATTTCCATTCTCGATATTGCCAGGGAGGTTGTGGGGATTGATAGTTTCTGAGAAACTATGATTCATTCCTCACTTCTGAGGTAGGATCGAGAATCTTGAATAGATTAGTTATTTCGTTGTTTAGAATAGATATACGAAATCACACAGACAAATAGCTACACTCGGCTATTTTGTTTGTTTTACGTTGTTAGTTTAGTTGTCAATTCTAAATATTTTTAAATAGCTGCTTTCTTATAAATTGCCAGAAAATACAAAAAGAAATTATATATGCTAGAAGTGCACTTAGATTTTACTTTATTATAGTTTGTTTCATTACTGCTTTTGCATGACAATTACGGGACCTAGGGAGCCCAGGGAATACATTTTCGAGCCAATTGTGCCCCAGCCCAATACCGTAGTGGCAATAACTGACATTGACCAAAACCTTAGGATACAAGTCTTCCAAACAACAACAGACTTCCAACAGATCAGGACACAGTTGAGAGGGTTAAACATCGAAGACGACCAAGCATATCTGTTTTGGTCAAATCAGCCAAACTACAGATTACCCTAGAAAATACCCACATGGTCGTAGAAGGGCTCGAAAGAGAACAAACATTCGGGTGTGATCCTTTAGTTCCATAGCCAGATGCTGGAGACACCCTAGTAGATATAGATACCAGCTTAAGAATCCAAGTTGCGATAACGCCTGTAAGGTATTCTGAGAAGATCGCACAACTGTTGGTTCTAAACATAGAAGCTGAAAAAAAGCTTACGACTCTTTGGATACTAGGAATCGAACTTGATCTCCGTATGACCATAATGGGACACAACAACCAAGAGTCTATGGTTGTGATCCCACAGATCCCCTGACCTAACGAATCCATAAGAGAATTAGACATAGACACTGGCCTACGTAAATTAGTATTTCAGTCTACTCCGATTCCACCTCTCATCATTCAACAGTTATCCCTACTAGACACAATAACCAACGAAACTAGAGAATTTTGGACTAGGCCAGAGAATCGTCCATAGAGTTGACTATATTCACCATATGACCCTATCAGGAGAAATACACGAAACCATCCCGGGTCATTTTCCACGCATCCCACAACCCATAGATCGAATCACGCCAGAGCTCGATATTGATTGGAGCCTTCGAGCAGTCATCCTCGCTGATCGATCTATCACACCAGTCCAAGTTAGAAGGGCCTTCTTTGCCTTAGATTCGCAAATACCATTAGTGCGTGTCGAAGACATTAGACTGCCTAACTAGTTTGCCTGCACATTCTACCCACACCGGCTGTCTCGGCACGACCTCGGGAGGTCGGTGCACGCAGAAGAGTTACTTGTTGATTCTCAAGCTCCTATTTCCTTCTTGAACTTCAACAACTATGAATCATGGTATGAGAAGTGTTTATATTGATACTAATTTTGGTCATTGATTCAATTGAGTAGATGATGGAAATGAGAGGGGTGTTTCCATTCCATTTCCAATACGAACCCAAGACACATTTTCATGTAGAATTCCATAGTGTTTTGTAGCTCTAATTTTGTGTCGAAATTCCCAAATGTGGGTGGGGTGCATTAGAGTGGGAGGCGGGTAGGATTTTTTTGCAAAGAAGAGTTGAGGGTGTAATTTCATAAACTAGCATAGAAATTTCCAATCACCACCGATTTGAACAATGGGTATAATGTCCACTTCTCTCCAACACTAAATGAACCATGATTATCTTTTCCGGATTGTTATAATCGTAAAACTTTATGCTTTATTCTAATTAGCATACTAATAAGATGTGCGCAGGGCATCATGACAACATTATGTTTTAATTATTATTATTTTAACTATATGTCGATCGTGGACCCCGATGGGCATTTAAGGATAAAAAAATTAGCTAGAATGGTTGTATTGTCATAATTTGATTGTGATAGCATTACTCTTTGATACTATTTTGTTGTGTTTGGTTTATCTCTCGCGACTAGACACATGTACACTATTGTGCATTATTACCGATAGATATTAATAGATGAAAGACATTAACACATGTGATATGGGAGTTGTTATTTTTGTGGAGCTTGTTTTCATGTTAGAGTGTGGTACACCTTCTATGGGTAACTGGCATGGGCTATTTCTGGGCCCATGGTTTTTCGGTACCCATTATTTTGATACCACGGTTTTGTATCAAATTACTTAAGCAATTGTCTATTTATATGGTCTTATGCATATGATAGATAGACAAGCAAATGTATCAGTGAGATGTGTTTTGAATTCGGGTGTGAATTATGTAGATTTTGTTGAGCATAGCTCTAAATGGATCTAGGTATTGTATTGAGAGAGTGGAGGCTTGTAATAAAATCGAAGCAAGTGATTATTGGTAGACGTAGCCCATATTGGGTGAACCACATTAAATATTGTCTCTCTATGTTGTGTTATTTATTCGCACTTTTATTTGAGATCTATAATATTTTCTACGCATATTAGTTTCTCTCATTGCGATTTTGTAAGGGATTATTTCACATATTTTATCTCTTATTTCCTAACAATTGGTATTAGAGCCCTGGTTTGGTTTGCTAAAGTGTTGAATCAGGGAAAGTTTTATCTTGAGTGGGAGCTATGGCAGATGATGGAAGATCTAGGGTTGATAAATTCAACGGGCAAAATTTCAGTCTTTGGAAGATGCAGATGGAAGATTACCTTTATCAGAAGGATCTTTATACCCCGATGTCCGAGAAGGTGAAAAACCTCGAGTATGATAGATGTGGAATAGGATTTGTTGGATTGGAAGGCACTTGGAACAATCCGAATGTGTCTTGCATCTTCGTTATTATTTAATGTTTCAAAGAAAAGACTACAAAAGAACTCGATGGATGCAATAGGAAGTTGTATGAAAAACCCTCTACCTCTAATAAGATATTTTTAATTAAAAAGTTGTTTAATATGAAGATGTCTCGAGAATAGTTTAAGAGAGATCATTTAAATGATTTCAATACTGCAGTGAATATGCTAGCTTCAAGTTACAATAGAATTTGATGAAGAAGTGAGGGCTTTATTAATTTTGTGCTCTTTACCCGAAAGTTGGAATAACCTCGTAATGGCGGTAAGCAACTCGGTTCCAGCTAACTCAAAGTTGAATTTTGAAGTTGTTGTAGGGGTGATTCTAAGTGAGGAAATGCGAAGAAAAAGCTCTGGTGAATCTTCTACTTCAGGAATGCTTGATAAAGTGAAAACTAGAGGGAGACAAGAATAGAGGAAACCGTGGAAAATCAAAGGATCGGGCAAGAAAAAATCCAAAAGCAAGATAGTATGATGGCATTGTGGAAAGACTGGGCATGCAAAGAAGGACTTTTGGGAGCTTCAGGATAAGAAGAAACAACAGGAAGAAAACAAGGAGGAAAATGTGGCATCGGGTAATGTATGTCAGATGCTTTGATTCATTTTTTGCATAATATTAATGAATCTTGGGTTTTAGATTCAGGGGCTTCTTTTCATGCCACTCCACATAAGCATTATTTTGTTGATTATGTTCAAGGGATTTTGGGCATGTTTTTCTTGGTGATGATGAGCCTTGCAAGATAGTTGGAAAAGGTTATGTTTAGGTTAAGATCTAGAATGGGAGTACATGGCTATTGAAGGATGTCGACATGTGCCTACATTAAGGAGAAATTTGATATCGGTGGGGAAATCGGGAAGTGATGGTTGATTTATGATATTTACAACTGAATCTTGGAAGGTTACCAAGGGTGCTCTTATGGTGGCAAGAGGTAAGAAGGTTTGAACCTTGTATTTATCCACCGATAGTACTAATGATTATTATCTTGTGGCTTCGATGCAGATACAACATTATGGCACTATAGGCTCGGTCATATGAGCCATAAGGGCATGAACATCATAAAGAAGAATTTTCCTAGATATACAAAAACAAGTTTGGAGTTCTGTGAGGATTGCATATATGAGAAACATAAGCGAGTAAGGTTTCTCAAGGTTGGACCTACAAAGAAAGAGAGTAAGTTAGAGCTGGTGCATTCTGATGTGTGGGGGCCGAATCATGTATCATCTCTTGGGGGTTCAAGTTATTATGTTACTTTTATTGATGATGCAACAAGGAAAGTTTGGGTTTATTGTATTAGAAACAAATCTGATGTATTTGACACTTTTGTTAAATGGAAAGCCTTGGTAGAGAATGAAACAGTCTTAAGCTAAAATGTCTCAGGTTCGATAATGGAGGGGAGTATTACAGCAATGAATTTAATGATTATTATTCTAAGAATGGAATCAGTAGGCAAAAGACGGTTCTAGAACTCGCAGCAGAATGGGGTATCGAAAGGATGAACCGAACGATAATGGAATGTGCTAGGAGCATGAGGTTACATGCGGGACTACCTCTTTCTTTTTAGGGTAGAAGTGAGTACAATGTGTACTTGATAAATAGAGGACCCTCAAGTGCCTTGGATGGAGGCATACCTGAGGAGGCTTGGTATGGTAAGAAAGTCAATTACTCATTTCTTAGAGTCTTTGGATGTGAGGTGTTTGTTCATATTGACAAGGATGATAGGACCAAGCTAGAGGATAAATCAAAAAAATGCACTTTTATTGGTTATGGTGGTGATGAATTTGGATTTAAATGTTGGAGTATTAAAGATAAGAAAATCATTCGGTCTAGGGATGTGGTCTTTAATGAGAAAGTCATGTATAAGCAACAATTGTAGGAAAAAAGGAAGAATCCAAGAAAGAATATGCAGTGGTAGAGGATCTTCCGGATGGGAAAGTGACTCATGAATCAATTCAGGAACCTACTCAATAGAACCCCAAACTCCTACAGTGAGGAGGTCTTCTAGGGTAAGAAAAGAACCTGAATGTTTTTCTCCTTCTCTTTATTATTTATTACTCACTGATAGTGGAGAGCTAGAGAGATTTGATGAAGCAATGCAGGTAGATGCAAGAAGAAGTGGGAGCAAGCCATGGATGAGGAGCATAAGTCTCTCATGGAGAACCAAAGTTGGGATTTGGTGAAGCTACCGGAAGGCAAAAGAGCATTGCAGAACAAGTGGGTGTATAAAGTTAAAGATGAAGAAGGAGGAAAGAAAAGATATAAGGCCCGGTTGGTGGTCAAGGGGTTTGCACAGAAACAAGGTATAGATTTTGATGAGATTTTTTCTCCTGTAGTAAAAATGACTTCTATTAGAACTATTCTTGGAATAGTGGCAGTAGAAGACTTGCACTTAGAATAGTTAGATGTAAAGACTGCATTTCTCCATGGTGATTTGGAGGAGGAGCTATATATGTAGCAGCCAGAAGGATATGAAGTCAAAGGTAAAGAGGAGATGGTGTGCAAATTGAAGAAGAGCTTGTATGGCCTGAAACAAGCTCCACATCAATGGTATAAGAAGTTTGATAGCTTCATGATGGAGCAAGGTTATATTAGATGTCATTCTGACCATTGCATGTATATAAAGAAATTTGAGGATGGAAGTTATATTATCCTATGTTTTTATGTTGATGACATGTTGGTTGTAGGTAAAAACATGCAAGAAATAAAAGTACTCAAGAAATAGCTAAGTGAATCCTTTGATATGAAGGATTTGGGGGCAGCCAGACAAATCCTTGGTATGAGGATAACTCAGGATAGGAAGGAATGGAAGCTGACTTTATCTCAGGAAGAGTACATTAAGAAGGTATTGAATAGGTTTAACATATAGGATGCTAAATTGGTTGGGACTCCTTTTGCAAGTGACCATTTTAACTTATCAAAGGAGCACTATCCTAAGACAGAAGAGAGAAAAAACCCGATGTCCAAGGTATCTTAATCATCGGTTGGCAATTTGATGTATGATATGGTGCACTAGGCCTCGATATTGCCCATGCAAAGTGGGAGATATGAGTAGATTTATGAGTGATCCAGGTAAAGAGCATTGGCAAGTAGTAAAGTGGATCCTTCAATATTTGAGAGGGACCATGGGAACAATTTTGTGCTACAAGTGGATCGACACCACTTTACATGGTTATGTAGATTCGCATACATGGTGGAGATGTTGACAAGAAGAGGAGCATGGCAGTTATATTTACACTGTAGGTGGGACAACAATGAGTTGGATTTCAAGACTACAGAAGCTAGTGGCTTTATCAACCATGGAGGCTGAGTATGTTGCTGCCACAGAGGCAAGCAAAGAGATTATTTGGTTATAACAATTGCTTGAGGAGTTGGGGCATAAGTAGAAGGAATGTAAGTTACATAGTGATAGTCAAAGTGCTATACACCTAGCTAAGAACTCTACTTTCCACTCCAGGATGAAGCATATACAGTTGAGATATCACTTCATCAGGACAACTTTGGAGGAAGATAATTTGAAGTTGGAGAAGATTCATACCAGTCAGAATCCTGCAGACATGATGACCAAGGTGGTCACAAGGGATAAAATAAAGCTATGTTCAGCTTTGGTTGGCCTTCGCGGATGACAGTGAAGGGTTGAGAAGCTTGCTCAGTGGAAATCAGTCTCCAAGTGGGAGATTTATATGTTTGTGGATCATGTTTTCATGTTAGAGTGTGGTACACCTTCTATGAGTTACACTCGGGCATTTTACGGTGGTCCCGCTTGGTTTGTCGGTGAGCAGGCAGTCAAGGGTTTGGGGGGGGGGCCTTCAATCAATGGGGGCTTGGGGGCAAAGCCCAAGCAAATTTTCATGGGTGGTTTATTAACCCATGGGTAATGGGTAAACGTTATGGGCTGTATTTGGGCCATGGTTTTTTGGTAGCCATTATTTTGATACCCACGGTTTTTTACCCATGGTTTTGATACCCACGGTTTTGTATCAAACTCGCTTAAGAAATTGTCTATTTATATGGTCTTATGCATATGATAGATAGAAAAACAAATGTATGCAGATGTGTTTTGAATTCGGGTGTGAATTTCGTAGAGTTTGTTGAGCATAGATCCAAACGGATCTAGGTATTGTATTGAGAGAGTGGAGGCTTGTAACAAAATTTGAGCAAGTGATTCTTGGTGGACATAGCCCATATTAGGTGAACCACATTAAATCTTGTCTCTCTCGTGTTATGTTATTTATTCTACACTTTTATTTGAGATCCGTAATATTTTCTCGCATATTAGTTTCTACTTGTTGCGATTTTGTAAGGGATTATTCCACATATTTTATCTCTTATTTCCTAACAGAGTTGAATGATAGACATTATTGTAATCGAACCGATTAAATTTTGATAGACATTCAATATGGAAGAAAATGATATGATGTCGATAAATATATGTACATATTTTGAATCATTTCGTATTGATGTTTATTATGAGGTTCAAAGTTAATTTTTCTGTAATCTCTTTGATATGGAGGATTGGAAAAATTGGGAATGAGTTAAATTATTGCTTAATCTGATGATTGGTTGGCTTTTTATCTTCGTTGCAAATGATGTATGAGTAGAATCAAAATGTTGAAAATTGGAATAATTGTTAAATTACTTGGTCTTAGCAATAGTAGTTATGATATTTGATGTTGAAATTGATAGTTAGATGTAAGTATTTTATTACTTTGACATCATTAATATGGCCATGAGGCCAGAGGGGTATTGTGTGTTTTGTAGGAAAACATATCACAACAAACAACGGGGGGATTGGAGACCAACCACATTGGAATGCTAGATGAATTCAACAAGGGTCACCATGGCAACATGTATCTTGTTGTGTGTATGTTTGAATTGTTGTTAGGGGGTCCCCATGGGGGGGATCACCTCAATTGTGACCAAGGGGTTGTGTGTTATTTCTTTTATTTAATTTCCTTTATTTAATTTTGGTATGTGATTTTATAGTGATGTATCCTCCTTTTCTTAATTATTTAATTTGTGTCTAGATTAGAAAATTAATCTTTTTACTAAACTAATTATGGATGAGACAAAATAATTTCATTTATTAGATTTGATGGCTCTTGGGTTATGTGTTGTAAGTTGAGTGCTTGGGATCTTGAGTGTTGTACACTCTACCCCTTCATGGAAATTCGGATTTGGCCTTAAGGGCCAATTTTGGAGGCTTGTGGGACAAGTTAAACTTGTCCCACACCTCTTAAATTACTATGCCAACCCTACCTATGGATTGGGGGGTCAAAAATAGACCCCATCATGTGTTTTGTAAGTCAAAAAGTGACATTTATTGCACTTTTCTTACAAAGGTATTAAAGTTTGTCCTTAGGGGGTGTGGGCTTAGATTGTGTGTGTAAGTAGTTTGTCATTTCACTCACCCAAAAATTTATTGTGCATTGGGGTTGAGGTTTGACTTGTGAGGTGGAGTTGAGGATGAGTGATGTGGCATCCTACATGGAGCCACCTCACCCTCCTCTCTCCCTTTTCTATTTATTCAAGTTCTTTTTGCTTGGTTGGGGGTTACTTCATTCTTTTGTGCTCTTACATTTTGGAGTTGGAATATTTTGGAGTGCTTGTGGATTTTTTTGGAGCTTGTTGGTGATTGTTTGGGCTTGAAGAAGCTTGGTGTGTGACTCTTGGATCAAGCTCTACCATGGAAAGGTAGGAGCTAAACTCTTGTTAAATGTTTTTCCTTTATATTGTGAATATGTGTATGTTTTTGAGTGTTTTGGTATGCTTGTTGGGTGCTTGGGTAGATTACCAAATGTGGTGTAGGAGGGGACTATGAGGATATTACATGTAGGGAGGCATAAGAGTTTATTTTATGTTTTGGAGGGAGTTGGGTTGGGTGCCCCACCTTGGACAAGCAAATGCTTGCATTTCTTAATTTGTTTTATGAGGGAGACATAAGAGATTGTAGGGAGGCATAATAGAATGTGGGAAGCATAAGAAGTTCTTGAGGGAGGCATAAGAGTGTGCAGGGATTTTGAGGTGTATATTGGAAGTTTTTAAGGTGGGCACCTATTTCTGATTGGGAGATATACGTGACCTCTTCATAGATCTTGCTCCTTTGGCTTTTGAATTTTGAAGCCTCATAAATTTTTTTAGTTGCCTTCTTTTGATTGTAGTTGTTTTATTTGTGTTTTTGACATGGTTGTAAAACCTTTGTATTGTGATGTGGAAGCTTGTTTTGTTGCCATGAGTTGGATCTATTTTTCATTGTAATGTGGTTGGGGTTCGAGGGCCAATGAGGAGGATAACTTCTTCTCCTCATTGGATTATTGGTTAGGTGAAGAAGTGCTCTTGTGGGAGAAGGCCTTGTGAAGTTGTAGCTTGTATTATTACGACTCTTCACTTATATTTTGTATCAATAGTTACATTGGATGTAATGTTATTCATTGGTTAAATCCTTGCAAATTTTTATGGTGATTTACATTACTTTTTCAAATGTGAACCTTATAAGGGTTTTATAATCAAAAGAATAAGATCTCTCAATCTAAGTTTTCTTGGGAAGTGTATGGTAAATTCATGTGGAAAGGTTAGAATCTTGAATAGAAAGAAAATATTAATCCTCTTACATTATGGCAATTATGTTGAATGAGATAAACTTGATTTGGGTATGTTTAATGTTCCCTTATTCAAATGGTGTATAAGAGAGAATATATGGAATTATTTTTATAATATAATTTCCTTCTTGTTGAAATAGGATTTGAATTATGAAAATGGATGAACCACAATTGAATATACCTTTAAAATTTTTATATAAACAAAAGGGAGGTGATAAATTGTTAAATTTGACAAATATACACAATACATGTGCACTACTATTTGCCCAAAGCATTTAAATCTTATCCATACAAAATGTGACACTTATCCTTCCACATTATTTGCAATTTTTCCTAATTGAATAGAAAAACTTATTTTCCTAAATGAATGTGTATTATTAAAATACAATAGTTAAATAATGATAATATACAAGGATCATTTTTCACAAGCCATAATACCATTATGTGATTTTCATTACATGTTATCTTTAAGCAAATATTAATAATCATGATTTAATGTTAAATATTAATATATATATACATATATGTAGTAAGATATATTTTTAGTTATTTATTTATATAATAATAAGTGGTAGAGGTCAAAATTATTATTAAAATGCTAAAGCATTAGTTTCGGATAGTGTAGAACTTTTGTTTATTAAATAAAAAAAGATTTTTTTTTTTAAAAAGTTAATAATAAATTTTGACCATGTGTGGCCGTGATCTCCTCTTGCTTAGGGTTGTAATTAAGTATGTGGTTGGGGGAGGGTGGCCGACCCCACCCCCAAATATATAAAGTGAATATAGTGGGGTCGACACCCTCCCCCAAAACTAACTTTAAATCCCCCAAAATTAACTTTAAACCCTTTCCCTTCACA
This sequence comes from Taxus wallichiana var. yunnanensis, assembly GCA_018340775.1. Lineage (NCBI taxonomy): Eukaryota > Viridiplantae > Streptophyta > Pinopsida > Cupressales > Taxaceae > Taxus > Taxus wallichiana. The sequence continues at coordinate 651,496,309 of CM031244.1, read as the reverse complement.
AGCAGCCAAATAAACTTTTACGGCTCCTGTATAACAAGCAAAACACATAGTTTCGTCCTTCCCACGCTTCTTTCTTCTACTCGCAGAACTGAAATATGTTTGTGTATATACTAGCAATGCAAATGAGTCATAAAATACTACATGGGTTGAGATAGGCTTCAATTTTATATGTATAATTTTACTCAAAGAACAATTCTAAGTGATACTGAGATAAAGAAGGGAAAGGTGTAGAGAGTCGGTTCTTCCGTGAACCGGCCAACTATGGTGATAGTGAAGTAAAATAAAAAACATAACCATGAGTTAACACCGTGGTCACTCATGATGTTCTCAGCCGCCACTCCCAAAAGAAAGGGCACCAAAGAATGGTTATTTGCAAGTCTAAAATGTTATTTAAAGGATGTGGAGTCAAAGAATAGTAAATATCTATGACTTACAAAATATTTAAAATGCTAATGGGCAACCCTGTGAAAGTTAAGCCACTAATTGACACTTTAAATAATGCCTTCTTCAAAGTAACGAATTCGCGAATAATTTGTGAGTTTGAGTTTTTAAATGAGTATATATATATATGAGTGTGTATATATATAGAAATATGTGAGAAAATAAATATTTTGGATTTTAGGTTTTTTTTTTTAATCTAAATGGGTATATTCACAAAGTATACACCTTGAATCTACTAGTAAAATACTTTTGATGAATAAATACAAAAGAGAAAATAATACCCACAAAGGGAAAATGAATGGATTCATGTTTTAAGCATGAAATTTCATCAAGGAGAGCTTCCATGTCTCTAATGTCCTCTTTGGTTTTATATTCTCCTCCTTCTCCCTTAATGCAAGTGAGAACAAGAAAATGAGAGAATAGTCTAAGAAAAGAATATATGAGAACCCATAAGGATTTCTAGGGTTGCTTTTGCCAAACCTAAATCTAAGGGTTGAGAAAGGTTAGATCTAGAGGTGTATAATGAACCCTACAACACTTAAGTGATGGGGTATGTAGGTGGGAATGAAATAAATAAAATATGGTCATGTATTAGTAAATGGGGCCTAAGGGGGTTTAGATTAGTTGCATACCTTGAACTTATAGAAAATAAATTTATAACAATGTGCATGTCTTTAACAATGCAAAAATATTATCCTAGTATGATTTAATTTAAAATCATTTTTTGTACCTTAAATAAAATTAATTTAAAAGAGATTAATGGAGTTATGTTTTGAAAGGTTAATGAATATTATTTAAATAATATGTTGGAGACGTGTTAGTGAAAGAACTAAAATGTAATATTAATTTTGGAAATTGGGGTAATCTTCTTAGTCGATGATTGTTTTATGATGCCTTGTAATTGTTAAGATTTCATAATTTGGATTTGATTAAATCTCGGTTGATGCTCTTGAACAAAAAAAAATTATTCCATAATTTTTCGCACTTGCTGTCAAGTTTAGTGTGGGTTTCAAGGGGGAAATGTGGGTGTTACAATGGGAGATTGCACAAAACAACAAGATTTAGATGAAGCTTGCAATTATCTTGGAATATTTATTATCCTCATGTAGAAATGATTAGCAAGAATAGTACCAAGTGTGAAATGAATGTGAAGAAAAATCATTCTCATTAGCTTGTCATGTCACATTTATAATCCCACGGTTAGTCATCTATTCTTTCCTTATACCATCAGACACGCCATCATTGTAAATAATAACACAAAACAAAAGCAAAGCGCATTAATTTCTTAAGAAATATGGCATAGAACTCATCAAATCAACTTCAGTATGACCCATATCCAATTGATTTAGTTGTTTACATATGTCTTTAGTTGTTGTGTTTAAATTAATTTTTGATATTTCGAGCAAATGCAATAAATGCATGAACTCCAAGTTTAATTTAGTTTTTTTCATTTAATATATTTTATTTACTAAAATATAAATCCATAAGTGAGGGTAATTTTAATTAATTTTAAGCCATATTAATTAATCTTTAGGAAAATATTTCCTTTAAAATCATAAATTAAACATTCTATTTTTATGATAATATGTATAATTGTATAGGAAAATTAAAATATCCTCATTTTAATTAGTTATTAGTTATTGATTTTAGTTTTAAAACCACTTGCATATCAATGTTTAAAAATTATAAATCTTACCATTCAAAAATATGTATGAAATGTTCTAAGAGTTTTTTTTTAATATATTTTAATTATAATGATAATTAAGTAGATTAAAATAGAACTATAATATTTGTATATACTATTAAAATGAAAATTATATTTTATATTGAGAATAATGGTAATAAAATTTGGCATGCAAATTTAATAACTAATCTTTATATCTTATAATTTTGTAAAAATCCATTTATTTTTGTAATTGACATTTTGTAATTGTAATTTGTTGGTGCTTCGTTTCTCATCTAGGTTCTTAGATCCTCTTCCTTCTCCACTTATTTTTGTATCTAGGTTTCAACCTTTTTGATATTATGGGTATGGTCCCCATCACAAAAACATTTACCATTAATAAAGAAACACTATGAAATATAAAAACATGTTTTATAAGTAGGAAGTTTGAGAAATATTCACTGGTTCAGTACGCAATATTTTATTTTTAGTTACTAGTAAAGGTGCAAATTAGTAGGTTCCCAACCTTTTTATATCACCATTAGGCCTAAAAGCCCACATATAGCCCAAAAAATAGAAAGAGACAGAAACAAAAACAAGTGGTGCACATCAACAAAGAAACAATAGAAAAACATCTTACTAACAACACTTGCCACAACTAAAACACAAACAAAAAAATAAGAACCTGCTGCAATCCGGACTATTTGTGAAAGTGAGTTCTTGTTCTAGAGATGAATGCTTTCTCACAATCTAATTACACCTTTTACGGACTACGAGTCCACCTTTCCTCCTCGGGATTTTCTATAAAGAATTTTTCATTCAAATACAATCTTTTGATGTGGTCCCTCAAGCCAAGGCCTCCAAAACATTTTAAATATTTCATCCATCTATCTTTATTTTAAGAGGAAATGAAAGTAGAACCAATGTATAATGGTTATACCTCGTTAAATGAAAGACGAACTTTCTTCCCAATTCTTATGATTCTTATATTATGATTTTATTTCATCTTTTGGATCTTCAACTCCATGTTCCTCGTAAGTATAGACTTCCTCTTCTTGATCTTCTTCATGATCCCCTTGATTTCCTTTGTAACTTGTTCTTCTTCTTCATCTTCTCCAAAATCTTCTAATTTTTCATCTAGAATCCCCCTTTTTCCTTTTTTGTATCCATGTTTTGTTTCTCACTCCCAACAATATTCCTAATAGTTGGATGAATCACTTCCTTTCCTTATAAATCCCCGACTCAATATTAGGTCTATAACCTATAAGAAGATTGTTATTTTTCTCGGGCTCCCTCCATTCCTCAATGTGTCCTACTTCCACCTATTGATCCGATCATTTTTCTACCATGTTTTCCTATCCCTCGTAACCAACAACATTATTCCTTGACATTTTTACATTTGAAACAAAAAAATAGACAATCTTTTGAATTCAAACTTTTGGTCCCACACCCCAAAATTAGAAGTTAGGTAGATAGATGAGGGAAGAGGGCTATCTAGGATAGATGACGGAAGTGGTTGCAATATTGTTAGAAAATTAGTCCATAATGGTGGTGACCACATCTTAGGATGGATACAATTCATCTTCTATTATTTTTGGAACCAATGTTCAAAAGGATAAAATTAATTTAGATCAAATCTTAGAAGGCGTTGTGATTCATTTTTGTTCATTTGGGTCAATTCTAACACAATGACCGTTTTTATCTCCCCTAGTTCATAGGGTTATCCCCAAAATGCTTATGTTTCCACATGAAAATACAATAAAAATAAACCACTATTAAACATAAACAAAAATAGTTACTAATTAAGGTGATCTAAACTTATGAATTATATTTTGTTGGTTGTGTAGATCATCGGTTAAACAATAGAAGAAGTAAGAGTTGTGGAGGATATAAATTAGATAAGGGCATAAATGACCCATTAGTTGAATATAATTTTATGGATTTTCTCACAAAACACATACCAAATGCGAAAATATGAATTAAAAACATTTCCTCTATAGTAAATTTTGCAATCTAATGCTCTATTTTTCAACATAAACCTCCAAAATAAAGTTTTGCAATGTCATTCTTTACGAGATCTTGACTAACTATTGCTTCCATATGATCTTTGGTCAACATTCTCTTTTGAATCGGGTTATTTTGGATCAATTTTCTTAGTAAAATTTTCTATTTCAATTTTCCTTTATATTAATGGAAATAAAAGATAATTACATTAGCAGGGGTGATCGTGAGAACTCGAGTCCCACAAAAATTCCACATAGGCCAAAGAAAACACTCAAAGGGAAAACAGAAAACCACAAGAAATACATAAAACTAGAGATTACTAGGAACATGTTGATGCGATCTAGGAGGAGGAGGAAGAGGATCATCCTGGGGAGGGATGAACACTCCACTAGATGGGTTAGCTAAAGGAGGGTACAATTGCTAATCATCTTGATCGGACATTTATATCTCTAATGGAACAATAATCCCCACACAAATGGGGAGAGATCTAGAAATAATATCAATATCGGGCAGAGGAGAGGCCCACCTTAGAGAGATAGTCACACCCTTTCCCCACGCAGTAGGGCTCCTATTTAGTACCAAAGAGGATGGAGCTGAATGATAACTTCGAGGAGAGGTGGGCCCGTGGCTATAAAAACAACTTTTGTGAGGTGATCCTAGTGGAGGATGTCGACAAGGTAGAGATGATTGAGGTGATGATGGAAAAGGTTCCGAGGGACCCGAATCATCATGCATGGTGCACTCCCCTAGTGTGTAAAATACTCATGTAAATGAGAAAATTGTAGAGAAAATTAATCTTCATGAGCTTGAAAATCTATGCTCACAATAGACAATATAACCACTTTGTCATTAGTGGAAAATAAAGCAATAAATTGATCATTATGGAATAACATAGAATTTTGATCTTTCCAAATATCAAATATAATAAAATCTCTAAATAATTGCCACAGAGTCTCAATATAATTAGGCCACGGGCTGAAGTATCCAAATAAATCAAGATGTTAGTGAAAGAATTCAAGGTGGTAGGGTTGAAAGAACGAATGAATCCAAGACTAGATGGCCTAAGCACGGGGAAAGACCAAAACAAATGCTTAAAAGATTTAGGTTTAGAATAGAAAGGGCATTTAGGATTGGGGATGTCAATGTGACTTAGAAGTTCGCTGACAAGAAGACCCTGATAAATAAGGCACCAAAGAAAATGGTTAAATTTATGCTCAAGATGGAAGTTTCAATCACGAGAAAGCTTGCGAAGCCGGGTGGATTGTGTAGAATGCAGTCCCTAGTGGGCATTGAGTTAGGAAATGGAAGGTGAGACATGGTTCAATAGTTGGTAAATGGTGTTAGCATTGTAGCGAAGAAAGGAAATATCATGATTCCATGTAAATCATGCCACAATGTAGCTAAGAGATTTAAGTCCATGTTTGTCGAACATAACAGATGGCATCAATTCTTGAATTCTAGATATAGATAAGAGGTCCGAATTGGTAAGATTAAATTTAATCTTGATCTTGGGCCGTGGAACCCGATTTTGTGGGAGACCAAATCCATAATGTTTCGAATCCATTTGTGGGAAAACTAGAGAGTTTTGATTCCTGTGGTTTCCTTAAGTGAGATAATATCATCAACAATAATGAGAAACCACTGATATTATGAGAATTTAAATAAATACCAAAGTGTGAAATTGTAATGCCCACATTTTACACACACATAAACAACAGTAAAAATACCAGGATAATTTTTTTGACTTACATTGCTCACTACAAAATGCCACAAGGGCTCTAAGTAAAGAAAACTCAACAAAGCACAAGACACTTACATAAGTCATCAACTCACATAGACACAAGACAACATTATATACATGTAAATGACACACTTTCTCCAATGAATAAAATGCTAGAAATAACTTAGCCACAAGAAAAGGGACTTAAGGATTGACAAACCCACAACACATCATTACCATGGTTACATCTAGGTTACGATTAACATTCCAATAACATAATTATGTAAGTATAATTTTTCCCTTTTCAACTATAGATTCTTAAATTCATTTCACATTCCACTTATTGTTCAACCATCTAATTTTTCTCTTTATCCCTTATGACTATCTCCATAAATTACATAAATATTATCAATATTTCAAATTACATACAAAGATTCTAATTCTCTATATCTTATGTTCAAATTATTCTTCCCAAATGATTATTCAATGTTTAAAATTTACCCTTTCTACACAAGAAAGTCTAACATGATGTCAAGATGAAATCTTTAAGGGAGACTTAGATTCAAGATAACTTTTTCCAAAAAAATTCTTTGATCGTGGTATAGTTATTTCCCACCATAGTTATTATAGTTCAATAACTTGTTGAATTCCATTTAGATTTATATATATCTTTTGTTTTCTTGAAGTTTGATCTCACTAAGGCAATTCATATTCTTTGCAACACATGAAAATGTCTAAATGAGTTACTGAAATTATTTGACTAAAATCTTGAAGAAGTATATGATTGGAAGAATTACGACTACACACAACCTCCAATTAACCTCCCAATCAACTAAGGTTTATTTTAATTCCAATTGAACCTAAGAATCTATGCCCGAATTATAGAGAGTTTAAGGTGAAAGGACATGCTTATGATATATAACCTTCATGAAATACCAAGGTGATATGTTGATAGAAACCAAGGTAACACATTTAGTGAGAGGAACTAAGGAGTTCATTTACAAGAGTTTAAGACCTATAAGAACTATTTCACGATCTCCGTGTTTATGTCGTCAGGATCCAACAGGGATTCCATTCGCTGATGAAGAAGTTTAATTCTAAATCTATCATTGGAAGACAAGGTAGTCCACTAGGATACGAAGGAAGAGTTAGCTCTACTTACTCCAGATAAAGTTTGACTGTGTCACTCCTATCTGTCAGGTCTATGACGATGTCACTAAACATACCACCTAAGACAATAAACCCATTCTTGGGCTCTTATTTACCTAAACTAGGAGGTTCCATCGAGTGTAAATTTTAAGATCATTCTACGGTTTCAATCTCTTCTATGGTAAAAAGGATCACACATGAAGACATGTTATGCACAGATCTTATACTAGGGTTGAGTGTTTCGATTAAATCTCTTTATTACATTTACAAGGTAAGAATACAACACAATAATTAATCAATTGTTTATTGAACACTGAAAAAGCACTACAATATATTAACTTCAAATTCATTTACCATATATATATCAAACCTTTTTACCATATGTCCTATGAATCAAATTGAAACTATGATTAAATACACATTTCCTAGAATTTCCTTAAAAACTACATCTCATACATATTAGCAAATTTCAAATATAAATTTTCTGTAACATGAAACTACATTATACATATATTCATTTTACAATGAACTATATAAATTACAATGATAAAAAATGAATTGCACAACGCCTTTTCACCATATTTCTTGCATCCTGCAAAACCATGTGAGCATGAAATCAGCGATAAATTGCTCGCATTGTATCCACCCTAATCTAACATAATTAACATATTTAGTTTCCCATTTGCATAATAACATAAATAATTTGCATTAGAAAGGAAAAGGGTTAACTACATGTATTCATTTAATTTAATTTCACTTCATTTCGTTACCAAGGAAAGAGGAAGAGATAGGAAAGAGAGAGATACACTAGTTTCCCAAATGTCGAATTTCACACAACAAGCCACAAGATAGAGTTCCAAATAGTTATTTACAAGTGTCAAAAAGTTTCCACGGTGGTTTGGTAACTCGACGAGGGTCCTACAAGTTTTTTTTTACATTTTCCTGTTAGCTACAAAAGTGTTCAAAACAGGCTCAGAGGCTAAGAAACCACTTTCAAACATTGTCTTCTGATGAAAAAACATACCATAGTTAAATTTCAACGTGTCCACCTATATACCAAGAGTCCATAGGAACTGACATAATTCAAAACTCAAGCGGACAATTTACGATTGGCGGCTAGTTTTCTGAGGCCATCGGTCGTAATTGACCTAGTTGCAAATGATCAAGGTTAGCTCGAGGGCTCAAAAGCCACGTCCAAAACTAATGTTCGATGGACAAATGCACAATTAGAAAATTTCCTAAAAGTTTCCCTATATATGGGGAATTCATTAGAGTCGACATGGAATGATAGCTGCTAAACGGGTTTCAAACGACAACCGATTTTTAAGCCACCGATTATAATTGGTCTAGTTTGACCTAGTCAAACTGTGACTAGAGGCCTACAAAACCTATTAGCCAAACTAACCAGAAATGATATTTTCTTGAACCGAAGGTTCCAAGAAATTTTCTAGTAAAAATACTAGAGGTTTCATGAAGGCTAATAAGCATTGTGTTGTTCAGGGTTCAAACGAAGGTCAAAACGAAAGCCAACTTTTTAGTTTTAACAGCTCCCCAAAAGTGTAAAATGAAGTGACATGCCTCCTAGTGAAGCACTAAAGAGAGAAATAAAATTCAAATTAAGTTGAGATAATACTTGATGTGAATCTCTACATACAATGAACACGAAAACACTTGACATCTCATGTACGAGGTTTATAGTGTTATTTCGCAAGTCTTTGGAAATTACGTTTCTCTAAATTAAAAGGTAGACAAAAAGGTGGTTTTAGTTGACGAATCATCTAGCTCTCACCAATATCAATGGGCACGAGCACAAAATTTTGATACCCTGAGTCTAAAAGGCATTAGGTTTTGGTCACAACCACGTATGATGATCAAAATACAATTCGTAATATATACCATTAAGGAGTTTTATTGTTTCACACTAAAAGACTAGTTATGAAGTTTTCCAATATGGGTCCGAAAGAGGGGTTTAAGTTTACGCTTGGCTACCAAGTGTTACATGGGTTAGGTAAGTGTCATATTTTGTTTTATTATTTTACAAAACAAGTTTATATAAACATAATAATCAAATGTGAGACATTCCAAAATTTTAAATTTATTTTTTTGCAAATGAAAAGCTAAAGTATGAGAATTATGAAGGATAAGGTGAGATGAACCATGCACAGGAGATATTTACATTTGCATTAAATGGCTGTTTCATCTACATTCCACAAGGTGTTGAATCTCTATTAGCATTTCGTCAACAACTCACTATCATTTTGAAACTTCCCCATCCGAACATTATTTGCAAGTATTAAGGCCACTTTATACGTGAAAGCCGACAAACTCTAAGATTCAGTTTAAGTTGTTTGCGTGTATCCACAATGCCACCATTTTGCATTTGTTGGAAATCCTCTAAAGCTTTTCCAATGAACCCATTTTTCATACATACCCAATAGTAAATGCATTCCATGAACGCATATTTCTTTCAGGCATTTTGTCAAACATTTCACATGCCTTGTTCTTTCTTCCATTTTTTTTTCATACATATCTACCAGGGAACTTGCAATTAAAACATTTGACAAAAGTCTCTTCTCCATTATGCTTTGGTGGATGTCCATACCCTGTTTCAAAGCTACTACTATTTTGACACTCATTGTGTGTATGCTAGAAAAATGTAAGCGATCAAGTTGGACACTGTTGCTTCCTATGGTGAAACAAGGTTGTTTTAACAAACCCATTTTGTGCACATATTGCAATCATTGTAGTCCATGAGGACACATCTCTTTGGGCACTCTGTCAAATAGTTCACGTGCCATGAGTAAGGTTCCACATTTTGCATATATGCCAACTAGGGCAATCTGAAACATACCTTGACCATATAAGCTTCATTTTTCTTTTAATAACACGCACTGATGCAGTTTTAGTGGAGGAAGGATGTAAATATTCCAACGGCGTGAGTGCCCCTAATAACATTACACTCATATTTGATCATTATGTCTACATGTTAGACATTCTTATCTATGTTTCCTATCTTGACCAAAGTCCAAACTTATCATCAACATGCCAAGTAAACATGTGGTGGTTGTGTGGGTACGTTTCCTTAGTGATTAGAAAGCAGAAGAAGAAAATTAGTACGGATAAGCGCTACACCCAAGTCTAGTGACTCTTATAACTCAATCGAGCTTTTTTGCCTTCTTTGCATATGAAACCAAAACAACAATATGAAATTTTTTTCTTCCCTCTTAAAAATAACATTAAATCGCTTCAGATGCAAATGCAAATGCAGATCCATCAATTTGTATACAGTAGCATGAGGAGATAATATAGTTGTAGATCTCTCTCCCGTGAGCATGCTCCTTCAACCCAAAAATGGGACTGATATTAGGACAACTATTAACGAGAACTCCATTTAGCACAACCCCGAATCCACGTTTCCACCAGGCGTTTCAACATCCTTTGCTATAGGTCTACCAGTCATGACACACAATAGAAAACCACAAATTATTATTATTATATTTTTTTGGCATGTTGGTCAAACAAGTCACATGGGTTGCAATAATTCTCCCATTTGGCATGGACCATGAATGATGGGAGGTTGTGGTGGCGTGTGGCTTTAGGCTTTCAAACTGCATTTGCTAGAAGGCTACCAAAGTCTTTTCTTAATAAATTTGGTGCGAAAATTAATTAACTCCACCGACACACCAGAAGCTCACGCCATTACATCCTTTATTTATTTATTTTATTACTTTGGTTTGTTGGGAACTACATTTCCTCCCCTTTTAAGAGCATTGTCCTCAATGCGACAAAAGCCAAGATTAAAAAAATAGTGAAGATCAAGGACTAAATGATCAATGACTCATGTCACATGTGGAAGAGATGTTAATTAGAAAGTGCAACCATATAAAAGAGGAAAAGGTTTAATAATTTCTAAATGTTCTGTGAAGATTTGTATTTTTTAAGTTTACATTATTACCTAATTAGTCTTTTCCCTTAACAACATTTATTAATCTTAAGCTCTTAATGTTTCATTGTTTTAAGATTTTATTTTATTTATTTTTGTGGGTGCCCAATAGAAAATTACATCACAATACCATACCGGGACCAACCACAACACTAATGGTCCACAAGACATATTTCTACATATTTCCACGACTGTATCACATCATAAGAACACATACAAACCACAAAAAGGAACATACACATTCCACCTAACATAGTACTTATCACACATGCCCTTGACACATAGGTACTTGTAACATAAGTAGACTACCACAACATGGAATTCCCAACATGTACACATATAGGGGTTTCACGCAACTCAAAACCATAGCTGTAGCTATATAGGGTTAAGATGGAAACCACATCATACCAACAATGAACAACAGTAATCCTCAACATCACAAAACAAAACCAGACTCACAAGAGTACAAAAAAATCATAACACCAATATCATACATCTCCACAAACATCATAAAAAAAATACATATACCCCCCAAGAATCATATAACAGCTCCATATACCTCCCAAAGCATCAATCACACCCACACAAATCTCTTATTCCTCCCTTAAGTCTCTTATGCCTCCCTCAAGTCTCTTATGCCTCCCTCAAGCAATAAAATAAAGATAAATTTTCCTTTTCGCTCCCCAAAAGAGGTCGGTCACCCTATGGCCCTAGGTGCATAGAGTCCAGATACCTCTAACCCAAGTGACATAATAAATCGTGGTTCAACAACCCGCTAGTTATCTGTAATTCCTTGGGGTGTACCCCCATACAATGAAGCGGGTCCATAGGTTCCACCACTCCATGGTGAATCCCATGACCCTATTCCAATACATTACGACATTAGAACCAACACAAACAAACCATTCAAATGCCAAGTGGCAAGATCTAAAGCCTTGGGCTAAGCTATAAAATTTTTAAACTTAAAAGAAAATTTAAATCTAAGCAAAACAAATGGCCAAATAACCATAGTTAGTGCAAAAATCTACATGTTAGTGCATCAACCAAATAAATGCCCAAAATATAAGAACATGTCAATCAAGAAAATTGTTGGTTCTAGCAAGAAAAGGGAAAGTTTTCAATTTATGAATAAAATACGTGTATAGGAATAACACATTACAATAACTATACAACCTTATATGGCCACTGTGGGGTACTTAATGAGTGGTGGCACTCAAACATCAAGCCTCGCTCATAAAATAATGTATCAAATAATACAATTGTCATCATCTCTATCCGAATCATCTTACCACCACTTGACAAGGCTCAACATAGTAAAAATCACATACGTTGAATCCATATGATAGCCATATTGAGAGAGAGAAAGGAGTAATAGTCACCATCTCTCGAGCCTAAAAGTGTCCGTGAAACACAATATGCATGACACCCGTTGAACAAGTGCCACACATACCAAATAAATAAAAGTGGGTTTTCAGCCTATGTAAGGCTCCACTTCCTATCTCGTACTAACTCGAGTGAATGGTCCACATTACACATTTCCTCACTCCAAACATACACCACTTTACGATTTCCCTTAGGGTCGGTTAGTGTAGGGTCCACAACATAACACATAACTAATTCACTAACACAACGCCGATTCACACAAATTAACCATAGCATATTACACATGGTATATATATGTAGGGTAAAATACAATCATTACCTTCATAGGTTATGATACATCACATTACCACATTCTGCACCCAAAGTGCAATCACTATACAATAGGGATCATACGCTCACCATATGCCCCTAAATCACAACATGAACCATCACATATTACATGAATTATACATATGAGTAACATAATGTCTAAATGTACAACATATAGTCAATTGTAATACAACATGGTGATGTACATGATTCATCACAATACATTGACGACATCATGATAAAATATAATTCTCTTTACACCAATTTTTTCATGCAACACATCAATACACCTACATATCACATAATGAAAAAATGCTCTAACACTTCACAATCGACAATAACATTCTTTTGTCACACACAATAAGGTGGTACATCACATGTGAAATCTTCATAGAATCCATGAAAAGGAGAGAGAATACTCTCATCACAAGCACATCAACATGATAAAAAAATTATGCACTAAGTGACATACACAACATGTGCATTCACAATTTCACAATTATGACATAGTTCACATCACACTTATAACACATTACTCTTCCAATATCCACCACCATCACGTAACACCATCAAAACTCCAATTTTCCCTAGAGGTTCGAGAGCACGATCCTTGCTCCGATACCAAATGTAATGCCCCATTTTACACACGAAACAATAGTAAAAATACTAGGATAATTTTTTTGAATTACATTGCTCACTACACAATGCCACAAGGGCTCCAAGTAAAGAAAAATCAACAAAGCACAAGACACTTACATAATTCATTGACTCACATAGACACATGACAACGTCATATACATGTCGATGACACACTTTCTCTAATGAATCAAATGCTAGAAATAACTCAGCCACAAGAAAAGGGACTTAAGGATTGAAAAACCCACAACACATCATTACCATGGTTACATCTAGGTTACGATTAACATTCCAATAACATTATTATGTAAGTATAATTTTCTCCTTTTCCACCTATAGATTCTTAAATTTGTTTCACATTCCACTTATTGTTTGACCATCTAATTTTTCTCTTTATCCCTTATGACAATCTCCATAACTTACATAAGTGTTGAATTTTTTTGCACTTGTGCAAAAATAGGCAAATCAAAACTTCATTGTTATGATGAAAGTAATGGGTGAAGTATACCTAAGCTAAGGGAGTTCTGATGTTATTAGTTACTACCGAATTAATTAATGATTAAGTGAAGTCTCAGAACTATGTGTGTTTATTACAAAATGTAATAGATCACATAGTTTGCAATTTCATGATACCTTCAAAAAAGAACACAAAGGCCCCAAAGGACAGTTGTGTTGTCTTGATGGAGAAAACAAATTGTAGAGTAAGTAAAGTGCTGAGTTTTGAAACAACAAACAAAAGTACAGATATCAGAAAATCAGAGTTCATTACTGAAGGTTACAAGTTTCTCATCAATGTTCTTTCCTTTATGATTAAGGCATTTAATTATGCTACTGAGTTGTTTAGTTCATCATACACTCCATTCAGAAGCTTGAAATGCAGAAGGAAATACACAACTCAATTTTAGAATTCAATGTTTTATTCACAAGGAAGGTCAAATGTTTCCACACAAGTCATGGGATGTGAATAAAAAGTAAAGTACATCTACTGAAGAAAGAGGTACACATGCATGAAATAGAAAGAAAAGGAATATGAGTGAACCCATCATTGCCTTTGTATATTCTTTGTTGTGTAGATTGTCCCCCTTCCAGCTTTTTCCATCTTTGTCTTCACAATTCAAAACATGGTACTTGAAAAGTAAAAGAAAGGAATCATCAATAAAGAGCTCAGGTTAATCCATATTCCTACATTGTCCTAATTCGTGCATATGAATCTCTAAAAAACAAGAGATATAGAGTACTTGAAGATCAAACTACATAGCTCACTCAGAAAGAAGAGAAAGAAAAGAGGAAGAAGAAACATGGACATAAGAGAGGTCAAGAACCTAATTATTTTCTAACTATTTTCTTAAGTGTGCAGGTACAGGTTGTAGACAAGCAGAAAAGGACCATGTACATGCTGGAAAGAAGGGTTAATGTAACTCAAAACTCAGATATCTTTTGTAAAAGGAAAAGGTTATAGTACAGAACAAAGAAGATGCATGCAGACAATGTACACTTTCCAGATTTTAGTCAAGGAAGAGAGAATTCTGGGAAAATTTTGACAGGGCTTCACCATGTAAAATGGACATTTACGACTTTTCCAGTATCCATATCAAGCTGAAATAAAGGGAAATGCAGTAAAAGTAACAGATTATAGTATTTCAACAAAGTATTTGAATCAAGGCTTATGCCTGAGAATGATATTAAAATAGAAGAAGAATTGCTTGTAATCTCAAGAAAACTACTGCAGGGTACAAGACATCTTAATTACAAAATATCATAAATGTATTTCTATTGCAGTTGGAATTTTCAGTCCAATAATCAATCACAGTAATCATCAACTTCAGAATCAAAGAGTATAAATGCAACTACAGGTTACAAGTAGACATTTAAAAAGGTGAACTAAAGAAAGGGGTATATAAATGCAGAGTTTTCAACCAACCCATTTCGATTCTGATTTATCAACATCATTCAACCTTACAAAGCTTACACTTTGGTCAATACATAGTCGTTGAAGAAAAATATACTCATACATTTTTTTCATTCCAATGAGCAAATTCTAGTCGGACAAATTAATTGTGGATCGAGGAAGAACTCTATGGTGAAGAATAACAACACTAGAATGTAAAATACAAGGGGTATTGCATATACCACAACTCGGTTTGCAAGAAAGTATAAATACAAGCTACATCTTTTAAAAGATCCAAAGTTCAAACTCTTTTTTTTTAAAAATGGTGTTTCAACACTGACTTTGGAAAGTTATACAACACAGATCATGACCAATAAATAAGACCCACATGGGTAGTGATCAAATGCGGGTGTACGAGAAGGTTAAAGGGAATTATCTCGAGTACTCAAAGCTCCTGAATTCAAACAAGCTAATAAATATCCCTAAAAGCACACTCATGATGGCCTTATCTCCCATATTTCCAATAAAGAGGCTCTTAAGTAAGCATATCTAAAAATAGAGCACATATATACAAGTATCTGAAAGTCAAGAGAAGCAACTCACCGGTTAAAATGGATCTATCAAAGTTGAGAAACCCTTAAGGAGATCATCATTTTCACAGCAAAAGAAGGGCCCATAACAGTTTCAGCTCAAAATTCCCAAAAGAACCACAAGATCACAGAATATGTGAAGAATGAGCAAAGTATCAGTGTTTTGAAGTCAAGATGATAGAAATGATGTAGTTGAAAAGATCAGAGATTGAAAGACTTACCATTCTTTTGTCACATCAGTAATGATCAATATACATTTCAAGAAGTAGAGAACAACAAAATGCACATAGTGGAAGCCAAGCTCAATAGTGACCAGCCGTGAAGTCCTGATGTGGGAAAAGCTCAATTATACCAGTTTGAGCTCAAATAACTTTCAAGGGAAAATCTAATGGAGAGATCACGATGATGGAGATATTGAATACCAAAGTATCATATCAGATAACCACATAACAGAGCTCAAAAATGGTAGAATCTAAAAGTTTTCTCATAAAGCTCAAAATAACCAGATCTTACGAAGGACGAACTAACAGAGCTCAAAGCTCCAAAAATGGTGAAATATCTAAAAACAATTGCCCGAGAGAACTTCGGTGAATCAAAGATGAAAAATATAGATGATTAAAGCCAAAAAGGATGGTTTGAATTGAGTTTCGAAATGAGCAATGGCGTCAAACAATATTTTGTCTTGAGGCTTCACCCACATAGTAAAAATCAAATGAAATATACATTAGGGTTGAGTTTTCCTTTAGCATTAAAATTCAAGAGGTGAGTTCAACCTAACTAAACCTTGGTCAATGGATCAACGATTGAAAATCAACAAGGACATAGATCAACGCTTGAGAATCGATCTCCAAGTTCGAAGAAAACCATGGTTCAAGCCATTAAAATGC
This sequence comes from Taxus wallichiana var. yunnanensis, assembly GCA_018340775.1. Taxonomy (NCBI): domain Eukaryota; kingdom Viridiplantae; phylum Streptophyta; class Pinopsida; order Cupressales; family Taxaceae; genus Taxus; species Taxus wallichiana. The sequence goes on along the minus strand of CM031244.1, from coordinate 651,479,696 downwards.
ATTTATCACATGTCAGAAACCCTAAAATCATGCTTCATAGATCAATGATCGAAAATTAACAGGTACAGAGATCGACGTTCCCAAATGGTTCATCAAAATCAAGGAAAAAGTCATCCAATCAAAATGGCGGTCGGTTGACCAATTTACCAAAATTTCAAATTGTAAAACTTTCATCCGTAGGCCCGAGAAGGACACGTGTCATCACCACAGTGGAAGTGGAGAAATGGAGGTTGGGGTTCACTTAAGTTTTCAAACTTTAAAAATGCAAAATTTAAAGTTCCAAAATTTCCGTAAGCCCGAGCCTCCACGATGAGAAAAGTCAAAAATCGATTCCACATAGTATCGGCGAAGCAACGAGCCTTCTCAAAGTTTTGAGACTTTATACAAACAGGCTTAAAAGTCTCAGGTTATTCTATGTGCCCACATTTCCCTTGGCGGAAGGCCGGAGGAATTTTTTCCTTTAAGGCTCGCAAACAAAATTTCAAGTTCTTACATTTTCCCATGCAGGCCCGCCAAGGAATTAAAATATCAAACAAGTCCGCAGGGCCACAGAAGGAGTTTAAATGCCAAATTTTCATGTGGGCCTGCAAAGGGGAAATCAGAAGGAAAATGGTCAAGTCCCAAGAACCCGCTAGAAGACTAAAACTTCCCTTAGGTCCGAAAGTGCAAAGAGGGTTCAAAGATTCAAAATTCGAAGGTGCAAAAGATGTAAAAATTTCAGAATTTTTCCCGAAGGCCATGAAATCAAAGGGAGAAGAGTTTACGTGCCATCCAAGCTATCATTTTGAGTTTTGACTTTCAAAAATTTGAATTATAGTATATGTTTCAAGTGATTCAAAGGGGCCAACCAAATTATGCCATCAATAATCACCAAAAAGGTGAAATTTCAAACTATACACTCTCAAATGTAAAAGCCAAAAAGTATTACATGGTTGCATTTAATCAAAAGGTGGTAGAGAATATGATATACCATGTGCGCTTGAATGTAATATGGTGACACTTTTCCAAACCGCCCTTGTATTATTTTAAAACAATAGTATTATGCTAAGACCACAAGAATGGCCAAACTCGGTTGAAGACAGTGTATGAATCAACAAAGTGGTCCCCACGGTGGCTGGATTGTTTTACAATTTTGCTAGTATTACATCATGAACAGGGAGTTGTTTCTGCATGCTTCACAAGAGGACAAAACACACAAGATGAAAAATTTACATGCACGGACGAGAAACTTACTGAGCAAGCAAAGCTTATTTTTAGCAAATCATCCACTCTTGCTTTTCTTAAAAATAGATATGCTCTTCTTTCAAATAGATCAGTCAACTTCAGTTGACCAATTGTAATTGATGGCTATAATGCCTATTTGTAATTGCATGCTCTATTTTTATTCCTTTATCTATTTATAAATAAAGGATAAAAATAGGATGCATGGGTGAGTACAAGCCTTAGGCTATTTTTAGGAAAGGGCGGAAAATTATTTTGCTATATATTGCATGCCTTTGCAAAGCACAAAGGAGAACTTCTAGAGGAATTTTTGGATATAGGAGTACTGAAGCAAATTTTTGCAGTTTTGCCTTCTGAGTGTGAAGAATTTCTGCCTTACCAATTATTTACAGTCTTGTGTATGTTTCTATTAGTCTTGTGAATGCAAATTCCCGATCAATCATCTTACCCTGCTACAAATTCAGTATTTTCTGCATAATTTTAATGTGCATGTTAACTTATCAGTGTTGTTGTGATATTCTTCCCTCAGTACAACCAAGTGTTTGCCCTTAAATTCTGTAGAAGACTGTTGGCTCGTGCATCAAAAATATTTCACATATCAATTGTGCATATACTCAGTCAAATCCCTCATACAAATTTGGTGTATCACCTTAGTTTTAATTACTTTACAGTCATCTTTTACCTTTAAAACCCCGATGCTTTAGGATACATCAACAAGGAACCAACCTTGATACCAAAGACCCACCTCAAAACAGGTATACCCACAGACCTGAGGTGTTTCCATTGTATTTACGAAAGAGAGAGAGATCAATTTTTGCAAGCTTAGAAAACCTGCACTTTTGAGAGATAACAATAAGTATTTTCCATATTTCAAATTACATACAAATATCCTAATTCTCTCATTCTTATGTTAAGATTATGCTTCCCAAATGCTTATTCAATGTTTAAAATTTACCCTTTCTACACAAGAAAATCTAACATGATGTCAAGATGAAATCTTAGGATTAAGGGAGACTTAGATTCAAGATAGCTTTTTCCCAAAAACATTATTCAATCATGGTATAGTTATTTCCCCACCATAGTTATTATAGTTCAATAACTTGTTGAATTCCATTTAGATTTATATATATCTTTTGTTTTCTCGAAGTTTGATCACACCAAGGCAATTCATATTCTTTGTAACACATGAAAATGTCTAAATGAGTTACGAAAGTATTTGACTAACATCTTGAAGAAGTATATGATTGGAAGAACTACGACTGCACACGAACCTCTAGTTAACCTCCCAATCAACTGAGGTTTAGTTTAATTCCAATTGCACCTAAGAATCTATGCCTCAACTATAAAGAGTTTAAGGTGAAAGGACATGCTTATGATAGATAACCTTCATGAAATACCAAGGTGATATGTTGATAGAAACCAAGGTAACACATTTAGCTGAGAGGAACTAAGAAGTTCATTTACAAGAGTTTAAGACCTAGAACAACTATTTCACGATCTCCATTTATGTCGTCAGGATCCAACAGGGATTCCATTCACTGATGAAGAAATTTAATTCTAAATCTATCTTCGGAAGACAAGGTAGTCCACTAGGATACGAAGGAGGAGTTAGTTTTACTTACTTTAGATAAAGTTTGACGGTGTTGCTCCTATCTGTCAGGTCTATGACGATTTCACTACACATACCACCTAAGACGATAAACCCATTCTTGGGATGTTATTTATCTAAACTAGGAGGTTCCATAGAGTGTAAAGTTTAATTTCATTCTACGGTTTCAATCTCTTCTATGGTAAAAAGGATCACACAAGAAGACATGTTATGCACAAATCTTATACTAGGGGTGAGTGTTTTGATTAAATCTCTTTATTACATTTACAAGGTAAGAATACAACACAATAATTAATCAATTGTTTATTGAACACTGAAAAAAACACTACAATATATTAACTTCAAATTCATTTACCATATATATATCAAACCTCTTTACCGTATGTCCTATGAATTAAATTGAAACTATGATTAAATACACATTTCCTAGATGTTTCCTAGATGTCCCTTAAAAACTACATCTCATACATATTAGCAAATTTCAAATATAACTTTTCTATAACATGAAATTATATTATACATATATTCATTTTACAATGATAAAAATAAATTGCACAACGCCTTTTCGCCATCTTTCGCATCCTGCGCAAAACCATCCGAGCATGAAATCAGCAATAAATCATTGGCATGGCATCCACCCTAATCTAACATAATTAACGTCTTTAGTTTCCCATTTACATAATAACATTAATAATTTGCATTGGAAAGGAAAAGGGTTAAATACATGTATTCATTTAATTTAATTTCACTTCATTTCGTAACCAAGGAGAGAGGAAAAGATAGGAAAGAGAGAGATACACTATTCTCCCAAATGTCAAATTTCACACAACAAGCCACAAAATAGAGTTCCAAATAGTTATTTACAAGTGTCAACAAGTTTCCACAAGTGGTTTGGTAACCCGACAAGGGTCCTACAACTTTCTTTTTTACATTTTCCTGCTAGCTACAAAAGTGTTCAAAACAGGCTTAGAGGCTAAGAAACCACTTTCAAACATTGTCTTCCTATGAGAAAACATACCACGATTAAATTTTAATGTGTCCACATATATACCAAGAGTCCATATGAACTGACAAAATTTGGAATTGGCAGGCGTTTTCGATTGGTGGCTAGTTTTCTCCGAGGTCATCGGTTTGTAATTGACCTAGTTGTAAACAATCAAGGCTAGCTCGACGGCTCAAAAGCCACGTCTAAAACTAATGTTCAATGGAAAAATGAGCAATTAGAAAATTTCCTAAAAGTTTCCCTATATATGAAGAATTCATTAGAGTCAATAGGATTGATAATCGCTAAAACGGGTTTCAAATGGTGACGGGTTTTCCGAAGCCACCGATCGTAATTGGTCCAGTTTGACCTAGTCAAACTGTGACCAAAGGCCTACAAAACCTATTAGCCAAACTAACCAGAAATTATATTTTCTCGAACCGAAGGTTCCACAAAATTTTCTAGTAAAAATACTAGAGGTTTGCGAAGGCTGATAAGCATTGTGTTGTTCAGGGTTCAAACGACGGGTCAAAACGAAAGCCAACTTTTTAGTTTTAATAGCTCCCCAAAAGTGTAAAATGAAGTGACATGCCTCCTAGTGAAGCACCGAAGAGAGCACAAACAGTCAAATGAGGTTGAGATAATACTTGACGCGAATCTCTACATAACAATGAACACAGAAAAAACTTGACATCTCATGTACGGGGTTCAGAGTGTTATTTTGCAAGTCTCTGGAAATTGCGTTTCTCTAACTTACAAGGTAGACAAAAAGTGGTTTTAGTTGACGACTCATCTAGCTCTCGCCAATATCAATGGGCACGAGCACCAAATTTCGATACCATGGGTCTAACAGGGCATAAGGTTGTGGTCACAACCATGAATGATGATCAAAATACAATTCGGTAATATAAAACATAAGGAGTTTTATTGTTTCGCGCTAAAAGACTGGTTACGAAGTTCTCCAATTTGTGTGAAAGAGGGGTTTAAGTTTATGCTTGGCTACCAAGTGTTACTTGGGTTACATAAGTGTCATATTTTGTTTTATTATTTTACAAAACAAGTTTATATAAACATAATAATCGAATGTGTGACATTCCAAAATTTTAAATTTATTTCATTGCAAATGAAAAGCTAAAGTATGAGAATTATGAAGGACAAGGTGAGATGAACCATGCCTGGGAGATATTTACATTTGCACTAAATGGCGGTTTCATCTACATTCCACAAGGTGTTGAATCTCTATTAGCATTCCGTCAACAACTCACGAGCATTTGGAAACTTCCCCATATGAACATTGTTTGAAAGTATTAAGGCCGCTTTATACGTGAAAGCTGACGAACTCTAAGATTCAGTTCAAGTTGTTGGTGTGCATCCACAATGCCACCATTTTGCATTTGTTGGAAATCCTCTAAAGCTTTTCTAATGAACCCATTTTTCATACATACCCAACAGTAAATGCATTCCATGAACCCATATTTCTTTGAAGCATTTTGTCAAACATTTCACATGCCTTGTTCTTTCTTCCACTTTTTTTTTCATACATATCTACTAGGGAACTTGCAATTAAAACATTTGACAAAATTCTCTTCTCCATTATGCTTTGGTGGATGTCCATACCCTGTTTCAAAGCTACTACTATTTTGACACTCATTGTGTGTATGCTAGAAAACATGTAACTAATCAAGTTGGACACTGTTGCTTGCATATGGTGAAACAAGGTTGTTTTAATAAACCCATTTTTGCACATCATATCGTAATCATTGTAGTCCATGAGGATACATCTCTTTTGGCACTCTATCAAACAGGTTCACGTGCCATGAGTAAGGTTCCACATTTTGCATATATGCCAACTAGTGCAATCTGAAACATACCATGACCATATAAGCTTCATTTTTCTTTTAATAACATGCACTGATGCAATTTTAGTGGAGGAGGGATGTAAATATTACAATGGCGTGAGTGCCCCTAATAACATTACGATTATATTTGATCATTATATCTCGCATTTTAGACATTCTTATCTCGTGTTTCCTATCTTGACCAAAGTCCAAACTTATCATCAACATGCCAAGTAAACCTGTGGTGGTTGTGTGGGTACGTTTCATTGGTGCTTAGAAATAGAAGAAGGAAATTAATACAACTAAGCTCTACACCCAAGTTTAGTGCCTCCTATAACTCAATCAGTTTTTTCCTTCTTTTGCATATGAAACCAAAACAACAACATGCAAAAGTTTGTTTCCCTATTAAAAAAATAAATAAATCGCTTCAAATGCAAATGCAAATGCAAATCCATCAATTTGTATACAATAGAATGAGGAGATAATATACTTGTAAATCTCTCTCCTGTGAACATGCTCTTTCAACCCAAAAATGGGATTGATATTAGGACAACTATTAATGAGAACTCCATTTAGCACAACCCCGAATCCACATTTCCACCAGGTGTTTCAACATTCTTTGCTACAGGTCTACCAGTCACGACACAATAGAAAACCAAAAATTATTATTACTATCATTATTTTTTGGCATGTAGGTCAAACAAGTCACGTGGGTTGCAATAATTCTCCCATTTGGCACGGACCATGAATGATGGGAGCAGGATCAAATTTGAAGGGTTAGTCTGAATTTTATTTTGAAGGGCAAGTATTGGACCAGCCCTTCGATGATGAAAAGTAAGACAAATATTTTATACTTCATATGACAAGAATAAATTAAATACGCACGTCATAAAAATTAAGAATAACTTTTTTAACGATATATTTTTTATTTTCAAAATCACCAGTGTAATGCCCTGTTCTACGTTACACTGTTCATCTGTGGCGATCGAGTGCTAAGCATGGAGTGTCATTGTGCCTTCGTCGACCTCAATTGCTGACCATTATGACTATAATTGATAATTATTTTACAAGTCTGTAAAATGATAATAATGATAATAATAATAATAATGACATTATGATTGTATTATCGATCAATGATTGTATTTTATTATTACCTTCTTTATATCGATTGTTATCGATATCATCCTCTGTTATCGTTAAACTATCCTTTTGATTTGTTTGTCACTCCCCCTTGATTTGCCTCGATCGATCCCCACGCATGCCTCGTTGCAATTCTTAATTCCGGGGTGCAATTATTGTTGCGTCCATTACCTTTCCTCCCACGCTGGATTATGGATGCGGCAGTGCTAGACATGAGGAGACGTGGGCGACATTGTTGTCCTTGGACTTTTTATTTCCTTGTTTTCTAGTAAGAGAGGTGCGTGGTAGAGTGTATGGCCTCCTGCCATATTCCTTTTTTATTTCATTTGGTGCCTTGTTTGGCATATGTTGGTGGGGATTAATGAAACTAATTGTTTTTCTACCCACCCACCGTATGCCTTCCTCCTTGCTGGCCGCGTAGCTTTCAAAAAGGATCAGATTTTTATCTTCGTGTGTTTTTCTCCTACCTGCCATTGCATTAAAAACCCCCCCTGCACCTTCTTGGCGTGTTCAACTCCTGGTTGGTGGCTGCACCTGCCCATTTATTAAATTGTTGACTTGCAACCTGCTGTCACGTGGTCTACCTGTTGTGTCTGTCCTAAACCACGAATGCTTGTTTGCACTCCATCAAATGCTGCAATAGATGAATTGCTACAACGTGTTCTGGATAGTGGATTCATTGATGGTGAAATGAAGGTCTGTTGCCCTGATGTTGCGTGGGTGGGTGTGGATCCTCAAAATCGTCTTTGTCTGCAGCCGGTCGGCAAGCAATAACTGAAATTCTCCTAGGAAAGTGCCGTGAGGAAGTGTTTGGCGATATGCAGCAGTTTACTGAGGTAGAGAAGTAAACTTATCTCAGAAAATCAGTGGCCTCAGAGAGAGATAAGTGCGACATTCTTTGCGCAGAGCGAGCCCAAGGAACCGTTGGTGTTGATCCTAATGTTTCGTTTGTACCACGACCACGATCGTGATCGATTTTGCAAGATCTTGCCGCTGTAGTAGAAGCCTTTTTGAGCGCTCCAACAAGCGGTGGTCCAACTTCATGGTTATCTGTTCAACCTTCAATCGCATCCTCAAATTCAAGATTCTCCTTCAAGATATTCCTGCCAAAATCGACCATGTGACGGTGAGAGTGCTCCTTTCAACAAACGTTACAATGTTCAGTCACGGATAAAAATTAATTTAGACTTACGATTCTACATGCAATTTGAATTATTTATAGAATCGGTGGTGTGTTGTGTTTTATTTTTGGGTTGAAGATGCGTTATTTAAAAGGTAGATCCGGATAAAGGAAGAGGTTAAGTTTGAATTTGATCAAAAGCATGAAGACATTGGTCAATTTTTAGAAAGCTTGCAATCTCTTTCAACCAGGCATGGTCGATTTCCACATAAACTTGATTTTAACTTTTCCACCGCATCTAAAACACAACCCAATATTAATATGAGGGGACTCGTCACAAGCTCACCGAAAGAAACCCTCAATATTTTACATATGCGAGACGAGTAAAATAGATTCTACTACATATGTTTCTCTCTCTTGAAGGTTTGCATTCACAAAAGGAATTATTACATGGCAAATGAATCCACACTCACATGACTCAGACGGGTATTATAAAAGATAGGCTTGTGGAAAATACGTTGATAAACATGTATGTCAAGTTCGGAAGCTTGGTAGATGCTCGGAAAGTGTTTGACAAAATGTCTGAACGAGATGTCTGCTCATGGACTCTGATGATTGCAGGGTTTACAGAATGGATATGTTGATGAAGCTTTGCAGCTGTTTAAGAAAATGCCTCAATCAAATGTTGTGTCATGGAATGCGATGATAACAGGTTTCGTACAAAAGGGGTTTGTTGATAAAGCCCTCAAGATTTTTCAGGAAATGCCTCGACCAAACTTGGTTTCATGGAATGCAATGATTGCGGGATTCACATAGAATGGGCTCTTTGAGGAGGCGCTGATGCTTTTTCAAGAAATGGAATTGGCAGGTGTGAGGCCAAACTCAAAAACCTTTGCCTGTGTCTATGCAGTTTACCAAAATGGTTATTGTTTCTTTTGCGTGGTATTTGGGACACCGTGTGGGTGAGAAGCGTGAGTTTGGTGGAGAATTAATTTTGGGACTGTGGGGAGAAGGGGACTGCACGTGTGTGGCCATGAGATATAACGTTTAAAACAAGCATGTTAAATCTACTCCTTGTAATAGTTTTCTACCTTCTTTCAGTATCTTGAAATAAATTTTCTTTCCTATTAAATAGCGCCTAGACAAATGTTTTCGTGGTTGTTTATATCGCTTCCTGATTGTGTTGGTTGTTCCTTTAAATATCGTTTCAATTTTGTTGGTTTTTCTTGAAATGTTCTTTCCTCTCTTATAGCTTACTCTCTTTCATGTTTGTTTAAATGGGCTACTGCAATATTGAGCGATGCAATCTAGTTCGTAGGGAAGGAAACATTTTAGAGTTTCGTTTGCTTATATGACTCTCTTTTAAAAGAATTTCGTGGTGGTATTTATAATTAAAGGCTTACTATATGGAAGGTTAAGCCTTCATATCTCTAGTTGGTTGATTAAATACGTATTTCCGATTAGGCTCTCTGTTTTGCTAAAAGGTACATTAATAGTGACGTTGTGTTCTAAAACTTTTTTTTAAGCCTGTGGGCATTCCTTACTTTCTGTTTAATTGGAAAATGGCATTAGGGTCTTGTTTTAGAACTGTACATGGTTGACTTTTGTACCCGATTCTAGAGGATGAATGACCCGACATCTATTTTGGCCTCTACGTGTTGAGAGAATTACTTTACCTTCTTTCTCGGTTCAAACTCTTGTGTGATTAAAGTAAGGGGGAAACATTGTAAGTTTTATTGAATGAAATCTCTACAAATTTTACTAGGGTCACGAGCAAACTATTAATAGCTGGAATGAAACTAAAGTTGTAGGTGAATACATGGTATTGGACTCGTGAACCCGTTCTGTTAGATGACACGATGATTACGGTGATAATATAATAGGTGGCTATTATATTCATTTGTTTGATATTTGCTAGACTTTTCCCGATAAGCCCACATGGATCGGGTAAAATTTCCATCTTCTATACCATTGGCAAGGAGCTCATAGAACTTCTAGGCTGACCGCATGCTGCGTAACCTTCCGATGGATATGTGTGTTGGTTCTTATTTTGTGCTTGTACTCGTGGTAAGGTCCTTTGATTCTGGGGCATCACTGGTGTATTACCCACCGTGTATCGAATCCCTTTGTTTTCGAACTCGAATATCTTATACTTCAACTTGGTTACTAAAAGTCCCATTTTGTGGCTTTGTTAAGGAAATCAATTTTTATCTTTATTTTAAAATACTTATTGACATTGTCGGAAATATATAAAAATTATTAACTACTTTTGGGTTTAGCCTTCCATTACATTATGAAGAGAAGTTGACGATTAGGATAAGGTTTGTTGGAAGAATAATGGCCCTTTTTGTGTCTCATTTGTATGCGTTTGGAAGGGTGGATTTGTTTTGTTAACTAGTACTACGTTTAAGAAATCCTATAAGGAAGTAGTGGTAAACTCCTTGGTTAAAACTGAAACTATAGTTGTTTTCTTTTAGGGCGTCGAACCCTTATTACTATGAAGCCTTTCCCTGGGAGAATTGGATAACGTCATTTTGTTTCGCGCCTACGATCATAATTAGTATGTTTTGTCTTCTCTTGGACCCCTTTAGATGGATGGATTGAGTATTGGATTCCAATCACGTAAACCATAGGATCACATGAAGGAAATATCAACCCTCTTGATCTTCTTGTTCCTAACCCATAAGGTCTTGCCTTGATTTATGTAATTTTGTTCTTACTGGTATTTTGACTTTCTCCTTGTTGGATGGTTTAGATTTCTCTCTCATGTGATTAATCTTGGAGTTGTGGGTTGTGTTTTAATCCATTTCTGAATTTAGAACATTCCTTTCTTGATATTGTTAAATGTTAGCTTACTGTTGCAATGTGTAGCCTTAACATGCTCTGAGTTCGTGAACTGATTCTAGCTAGTATTTATGCAAATGGATTATGCGAGTAGATTAAAGGAAAGAGTTGTAAAGGTTTCATCGGTGCAATTTATGAAGTTCCTTGTAAAATGTCCAATGTGAGGTAAATTTTTGTAATAGTGCTTATGAAAGGAGTTTAGAAGACCTCTTGCCTTGGGTTGTTCGAAATTTCATGATGATGTTGTCTTGTCCTTTTGTAGGTAAATTGGTAAATTACCTTTGTGAGAAATGGTATTCAATCTTTACATCGATATGAGTATTGTAAAACTTTGATTTTGAGAATAGATTGTTAAGTTAAATCTTTCTAAGACTTGGTGGTGATATTTTATAAGTAAAGTAAAATGGGTCGGTTAACCCTTAAAGGAGCTAAACAAAAATAATAATTTTATATTCAACAAATAAAGGTAGAGGTGATCTACTTGAAATAAAATAAGTCCATGAGTGATCAAAATGAAACCATCCCTTGTGAAGTAAAAATTTTATAACTTGATATCCCTAGCTACACTAGCGAACATTATCCTTTTATGGTGAATTCTTAGAATGATCCTAAGGTGAAACAAATTGTTAGTTGATATAAGATAATAAGATTTAATAAATAGGAGGAATCAGTTTCGAAGCCATGTAATCTGTCTCTCAACCATTTGAAAGGTAAATTGTTTTCTGTTGTAAAATCATCCAGTGAAGCCTAAGTAAAATATTTAATAATTTTCGATAAATCCTCAAGCTTCATTAAAAAGTGAGTTAATAACTAATGAGGTCATAAAGATGAAATCAACTCGACCTTCTTCCTCTAACCTGTTATTTTTTCAAGGTGCTTTGTCTTCCTTCTCTTAAGTATGTTGAACGCAAACCCATGTTGTCATATGGGCATGAACAAGTTCTAATAGCGTAAGTGTAAATAGATGGCCTGGTGGGATTAATTTCCCCCTTTCTCTAAATAAACGAATTAAGCAAACAAATGTCATAATAGAGAAGTTTTAAAGATGATTACTCAGTGTAAAAAGAATAAACTTAGCTTGGTACGATGAATTGTATGAGTCATATCTTGAGCCTCCTTGAAAACGTAAGCTAAGAATTGCAAGATGTCTTTTTAAAATAAATAACCCTCACGAATATCTCCTTGTGGTTGGCCCTAATTTGTAAGTGTGTTATGTGATTGGACTTCTATGTTGTCTTGTCAAAAAGAAAAGTAAATTGTCCTTGATATGTGTGAACATTTCCGTGCTACCTTTATGGCCATCCTTGTATCAAGTTGTTCATAGTGTTAGTTGTATACTTGGTGACGACATGTTGCGTCATGTTATGTGTCAAGCAAGTCAAAAAAAAAAGTTATCATGTATTTCACTGTGTTGTTCGTGTGTGATTTTTTTGGGTCGTTACAACCAGTTTATTAGCCTCTTAAATAAAAAGGGAAAATTCAGCAATCCAAACACAATGACCCCTCTATCATAATGATGTAAATTAATCCGCATTTAAACCGGTAAAATAATCAAATTTTGATGTAAATAAAGCCCAAATTTGTAATATTATAATTTTATATAAATCATCATAACTAAAATAAGCATTAAATAAAATTAATAAATAAATACATAAACAAACAATTGAAATGAGATAAGAAGACACACAAATCACTAAACACATGAATACAATCGGACTACACTAGGATCTCTTATCAAAATCATTAAGAAAAATTATAAATAGTAAAATAAATAACTTTAACTTCTACTTGGAGTTTAGTCCTAAAAATAAAACCAATTTGGATTCTTACCCCAAAAAAAACCATTCGTATTTTAAACACTAAAATTACACACATGTAAATTTTAACTAGTAAAATGCAATGAATTGAATACATATTCTAAATAAATTAAATAAAATGTGCATCTATACATTGAAACACCCACACTAACTATGTCACCAATATATACATCTAAATATTCTTAGTTGATTTCCAATCCAAGAGTTTCACCTCATGTAGAGTATGCATTCAAATATACTACATAGAAATGATGTTTTACCAAATTAGAATACTCCATTCAACACACACACCCTTTGTAATCCTCCCTAAATCTATTCACAAGCCTCTTCCTCAACTCCTCAGGCATAGAGTTTAGCAAAATTGTCTTGAGCACAACAACGAATATAAAATTCTTGTTGGCCTCCACATCACTACTATTAAACAATAGTTAGAGAGAAGATACCAATGATGAATTGGAGGGTTTTTTTCAATGGATGAAGAAGATTATCTCTACGTATTCTCCTCCTCTAAAATGATCTCCTCTCATCTTCTCTCGCATTCTTCCATATGAATGGGTCCAATTAACCTTTGCATTAGGAAGCAACTCAACACTTAGCTCGGTTCTTATTTCGAAAGGGTCATAATGGGTGAACTCCTTATGCGATTCAATTTTTTTTTCTTTAAAGCAAGCCCCATCTATATTTTCCCTATATCCTTATCCATTTCATACAAATAGACCTAATCCAATCATCTTGGCCCATAGTTTGTCTACATGTTGAACTCAAATTGATCTAGGAAATGCGGATCAAGACCATTGTGAGCTCATCCCACCCTTTGGAACCAACATGGCTCCAATAGAGCCTCCTTGGCACCCTACATTGTGAGTCACAAATTGAAGTCACTCTTTGAGATTAATTCAACACTTTTCTCCACACTCTTCCCCCACCTCATATATCCATCTCATCTCATATCCAAACTAGTGGTAGTCCTACATAGTGGATCTATTCCAAATCATGTTGTGCAGTCTCCCAAGAGCACAAATATTTGTGTGCAAGTTGATCCTAGCTTTGTTTTATGTTTCTCTAGGTGGCTCCTGCAACAAAAAAAATAGAAAAAGTAGAAGCTGGTAGATATTTCGTTTGAATGAATCCCAAGAAAAGGCGTAACATAAACAGTAATAATAAAACTTTTGTTTTTAGGTATTTTTGCTTAAGTATTTATGTAGATGACATCGAAAACTTGCTAGTAACTTGGAATTTGAGCTTAATAGTATTATAGTGGTAGTATATTTGTTATATTATTTTTTTGGTAATTTCAAGTATTACGACTTATCTAATGTATCTACGAGTCATACGCAGAGTCTGGAAAGTTGGAGGTGACTGTTTGTAAAATTAATCAAAAATATTTCTTAAGACATAATAATTTCACAAAAAATTTTGACAGGCATTTTTTCACCATAGCCCTTCTTTTGACAGTTGTAAAAGTAACTTGCCCTTTTGTATTGTCAAATGATTTTTACATTTTGATTTTTTTTGACATGCAATTTTTTACTTGCCCTTTTCTGATGGGTTTGAGGCCTTGGGAAGGGCTGTGATAGGCTCAATTTTGAACCCTGGATGGGAGGTTTTGGTGGCGTGTGGATTTAGGCCTGTAAACCGCATTTCTGTAAGGCTACCAAAGTCTTTATATAATAAATTTGGTGCAGAAAATTAATTAACTCCACCCACACAGGGTGAAGCTCATGCCATTACATCCTTTATTTATTTATTTATTTTATTACTTTGGTTTTTGGGCACTACAAAAATCCATCACCAATCCCATAAAGCAAGGGTTTCACTAATTAAAAAGCATTCCATATGTTATTGGCAATGTAAGTGGTAGACATATTGACCGAGACCCTAGTGATAATTCAGGTTTGCAACCCGATATTGTTCCAACATTTTTTTCCATAAGGATCACTAGAGGCAATGCAATGTCAAAGAAGAATTCTCCATGCTTGATTTCCTTTAGACATCTCACTACCCATTTAGAAGATAAAGCCACACTTTTCCTATAAATATCAATAATTCCCATTCTAACTTGATCGTGAGGAATACAACATACTTCCTGTGCCACCGATGAAAGATATATGAGCCAAAAATTTTACACCAAAGATAGTCTCGAAGCATCTTGGAAATTTTAGCTAAGGAATTCTAGGAGGGGCACCAAAATGTAGAATAATACACATGGGTGGGCACAAGAAAATTGGTGAACACCGGAATTTACCGACCAAGGAAAGGGGTTTAGAAGACCATCGAGAAACATTATGGCCAACGAGCTATCAATCACGTACTACCATAGAGTGGTGTAATCACTATCGAGGTAAAAGGAATGCCCAAGAATTTAAACTTTTGTCCTTTTCGAATCCACTTCGAGGGGTAAGCATTCAACCAATCCTCTCATTTGGTCTATATATAAGAGTATGCTTCTTTTTTGGTATGTCATTTCACACAACATTTGCTATTTATATAATGTTTTCTAATTTTGGGTAAGTGGAAAGGATATTGGTGAGTGTAGAATGGTATAATGTTTGTAAGTCTTTATTGTCTTATTGAATTGTTTTGTTTTTTTATGATGGTGTTGCAGTGAGGTGGAATAAATTTATATAATTTATCATGAAAATATAAGGCCAATCAAATTGGACCTTAAATAAAAAAATATTTACCTTTGTTGTTATTACTAGCAGAGAAGTTTAGCATATCAATTTCAAAGTCAACTTTTTTTTTTCATACGTGGTCTCTTCACACTACATTTTTTTATATTATTCTAATTGAAGGTAAGATATATAACATATGTTCATGTAATAAGTTCTTATTTTCAACCAATCACATATTAATTTTTATATGTTTATGTTAATTTTTTTATTGAGAGAACAATGCTCTACACAACAACCATATGAGAATTACTCCCTTAAAAATAAATAAGTGATCCAAACTTTTAGTCCTCTTTTACTGCATTGCATGTCGAAGTCTCCTAAATAAAATAAAAACTTATTCTCATCTTAAGGTGGACCACGATCCTTATGTCAAATTTCCATGCCAAATCTATAATTATTTTAGTGTTTCTTGTTTTTTATGTTGACGCTTCAATCATTTCATGTTTTCCCATGCTTGTACTTTAGTTCTTTTACACCATAATATTAATTTTCAATATAAGTTTCAATGTCAATTGCATTTTTCTAAGTAGTTATATATTTATATTCTTTTCAAATTTTAATCTAACATAATTTGTTGTAGTTTCTTGTATAAAGGTCTCGGACTAATACAAGAATGAGCATAACGAAGTTAAACTTGAATATTTTTAACAACTATTGTGCTTTCGGTGATAAAGTAATTAGACCCCACATTATAAATATCTAATTTGAAATTGATTTATGCAAATTTATACCTACCATAAAAATCTACACCTTCCACATAAATAAGTGGTTTCATGGTCCTCATATTGATTTAAGATTTATATTTGTATTTGCAATTATTTCATTTTTCTAACACAAATTCTAGAAACATATTATCAATATTTAAATGTATATAAATTATTTATATGAGAAAGTCATACTCTTAATATGTATGGATCTTTTCTTTCTTCATATTACCTCTCGTTTGCCTATTTTTACATATAATATAATATTAAAAATACACTAATATTTCTAAAACCCACCTACTCAAGCAAACGTTAGATTCATTCCCTAGGGAATTTATTTTTACCCAAGTTTTGGATTGCATAGGCAGTGAGATAATTTGAAGAAAGAAATCAATTCAATTGGCCACTGTAGACTAAACTTTCGTGTTCTCATCAAGTTTGTTTTGTTCAGGAAAGTAGGTAATATCTTCCTAAAAGACAATGGAGCAAAAGTTGACAACTACTAAATTCATCCCTCCTCACTTTTTAATGTGGCTGAAAATTTTCAAGCTCGCATTGTCTGATGAGACTGACTTGATGGACGAAGTAGAAGATTGCATATGTTCGGTAATAATGGAGATTATCTGATCAAAGAAAACAAGGAGCTAACGGAGCCGTGCCTTGACTTCAATTTACTCCCAAAAATTAGTCTTATTCGGACCATGGAAGCGCAATAAAAGGGACGACTTACGAATAAATTGTAATTCATTTTTAAATCTCTCACATGTGGGGTTTATTTTTCAAAACCCTAGTTCAAGGAAAATACAATATTAGACTGTTTATCTCTGATTTGGATTGTTATGAAGGTCGTTAATGATGCAATAATTATTACGCCGAAGGTGTTATCCCTATGGAAAAGATTTTGTGGACATTCACGAGACTGTGTTAAATTTGACCGGCCAAAATGAAGGTTTTTCTATTCTTGGCTTTAAGTGGAATTAGCCTCTTTTATTTTTAGTTGCTTTTAGACTTTTTTCTGTTCTGCATGTATTATCGTGGCTGCTTTTAGCCTTTACATGTTCGCATGTATTATGGTATTTTAGTCCTTTGTTTATTTTTATACACCTTGTTTGTCTGGCTTATTGCCTGGGAATGGATTGACTAGAATGCTTGTGGTTGTATCCTGCGCAGAGGAAAAAATGTACCTTAGCGATTGTAGATGATATCGGGGACCCTGCTCATCGGAAGTTGTTTGTGCGTGGACTGGATTGGGAGAGTGGTTCACTAACTCTGCGTGAAGTGAGTGCATGATTGACTGATTGCTCGTGATTTGTATGATTGCAGATTATGAGTATTATGTTGTTCAGTTGTAATGCCTCTGTTATCCAGTCTGAGGTGGTGTCAATGGAGTTAATTGTTGGTTTTGTGGCCATGTATTTATTCCCGAGTTAATACTGGATGCAAGTTGTATATTATATATGTTTAGTCTACATTATTTATGTGTTATGTTTTGGGCGGCACATGTTTTGGGCGTCTACAGTCTTGCATGTTTTGTCTCAAAATTGTGGCATTTAGATCTTGTTAATTTCATCAATTCAAACTCCACAAAACCGCATCTGGCAGAAATTGTGAAGAATATGTTTGCACGGAATAATAGTAAGTGTTATGTGATGAACCACGCTCTGTATGTTTTTTTCCTTGTGCGTGCTTTTTTTTTTATTTAAAGCGGACTCTTGAATGGTATACTTTAAGATTTGTACAATTTTATTTTTTAATCCTTACTCTTGAGAAATCATAAAGCGGATTGGCTTTTATTGAGCAAATTGTTAAGAGGGATTGACATTTTTGAGCAAATTGTTAAACGGATTGGATTTTTTTAGGAGCAGCATCGACATGACATCGACTTTAGAACTCTGGCAACTTCATGCATGGTGGGTCGATAAGAGGACCGTTGCTTTCTTCAAGAAATACAATACACGGTGAAACCAACTAAAATCCCAAGATAAACTCCACGATAAATAGATCTATAGATGTACGTAATATATTTGTGCATGACTGTGTTAAAATTATCCGGAAAGAGCTTTAGGATTTAATGTCACAACACATGTGTTGGTTAGGAGTTAATACGGTGGGATGAGAAGGAGCGGATCAAGATAACAAAAAGCATCATGTCTCGCTGCTCGACTTGACGCAATTAAGGTATTTTACCTTTTCTTTTCAAATTGTTTTTCATTTGATTATATATTCCAGGATGCTCACAATTTCTGGCGAGACACAAGACTACAAAGAGCATTTTCCTCTGAAAGAGTTCCAAATTCCAAATTTTAGGGTTCCATTCTTTGTTCACACGGTCTTTTACTGTATTTTTCTCTTTCTTTTAAAAATATTTGATACAAGCTAAATTATTTGGGAAAATTTAGCTTACACTTCTTTTTATTAGGGTAGAGCTTGAAGATGGGTAGATCATTGGTTTTGGTTTTATTTAAGTTCTACTTCTGTTTCGTCTTTGAGCTGATGACGCTAAGGGCACAACGCTTAGATTTCTTAACATCCTTTAAGTTCGAACCTAGGTCGTCAGGGGCTCCCTGTGTTGACACACAGTGCACCATCTCCAGTTTTGGTTGTAGAAATGTTGGAAATAGGTAGACTTATTTTCTCTGAAAAATGTAATTTGAATCAAAAGCTCAAGTATTTGAGTTCATTTTGGTTGTAGAAATCTTTAAAATGTGCAGGGTTATATTGTCTGAAAATTTTAATTTTAACTAAAATATCAAGTGTTTGTATTCTTTTTTGTAAGAGTATATGACTTTTAACTTCTTTTTGTGCAAATCCAAATTTATTGAACAACTCGTGGATAGATTGTATCAGTGGAGTTTATTGAACAATTGTCATTGAATACCTACTGTCTCAATGATGCACCAAAATAATATGTCCTAGATGCTGCAAACAGTGTTAAACATTCTGAGGATGAAGATAGACAGTGTTAAAAATTCATTAGCAAATCATGTGCCTCCTTACTGCCAACTATTAAATCAGAACCACTAACAACAAATCAATTGCTTTCTGATTGCTACCTGATGAAAGGAAAAGTGTTGCCTAAGCAGAACATTTCCATGCATAAGCAGAAAACTAACATATGTAATGTTAATATCTATTGTGTGAGAGCAGAGATATGGATCTTTGAATTAAAACAAATCCAAAAGAAACAATACAGCTAAACCGAAACACAATTATGAAGAAAAATAGCCAATCCTTCACCTACATCTGAAATTTAATAGATAGACCTAGACATTTAATATAAATACAACTAAGAATTGGAAAAAATACAATTATATCATTTAATAGATAGACCTAGACATGGTTAGTGGTTGTAATGAAATTATTGAAGGGTATCTTATCTTTCCTAATGAATTTTTATATTCTAATATTTTAAGAGTGTTTTTCCCGTGTTCTTCTGTTGGTTTTTTGGCAAAGATTAGTTATGTTGTGGCAATCTTGTGATCCCTGTCCTCAAGGTTTTTTTTGTTCTTAGTACTAATAAACATACTTCTACATCAAACAGTTTTCCACATCACTACCTTCAATTTAAAATTCTTTCCATTCTTTACTCTCTGGTTGCTCTTCCTGTTTTGCTCTGGAGTTTTCCAATTTTGTAGCGCATCAAAATTATTGTTGAGAGGAGCATTGAAATTGAAGGGTTCATTCTTTTCTTCTTCAGTGTGAGGAGGAGAAT
This sequence comes from Taxus wallichiana var. yunnanensis, assembly GCA_018340775.1. Lineage (NCBI taxonomy): Eukaryota > Viridiplantae > Streptophyta > Pinopsida > Cupressales > Taxaceae > Taxus > Taxus wallichiana. The sequence continues at coordinate 651,460,034 of CM031244.1, read as the reverse complement.
CGCCCAGGTAGACAGGTGATAAAGATCAGCTGTAATTTTGGCAAGAGGCATCATTCAAATGTATTTTTGCACGAGTGCACAAATTTGTTGTCACTCTGAGATGGGCGCATTACCAACAATTTATTTTATTATACAAGATTTCTATACATATATCTCTATATGTATATGTCGTTAACATTGTTCACAATAGTGTTCATTATCCATCATATAATTGAATGTAATGCTTGAGGTTATACAATTGGGCACACATTATTTTATCATCTCTTATTCGGTTTAGAGGATGTAAAATTTCCTATTTAATCTTTTAAAATGGTTAATCAAGAAAAATATATGGGCCCCAGAAAACTTTAGCAAAGGTCACGAAAATTGTTTGTCCAACTTGGGAAAAAAGACATGAATAATAATGAATAAGCAAACGGTCAGGAGTACACAACTAGAAGATAAACTAATGTCATTGTTAATCGTTTAAAGAGAAACAAATTCAAATGGCTCAAGACCTACCCATGGTGGGACTAGGGGTGTACAAACTTTCGTCCACATTTTATGTTTGTGAAGTTATCAATTAAATTAGAGGACATTTTTGATGTTTGTGGCAAAATGGTACCATTCATGATATGAGATTTGCAAATGTATATGTACGAATTTGTAACAAGTTTGAAATGTAGAGATGAAACTTTTAAATGAAGTGGTTCATCTATATATTTACACTTACAAAACCAATCACACTCATTATCAACATCAACTACAAAAGTAATAACTATCCCTCTAAAACAAATAACATATAATGTTCGTGCGTTCACATTACATCGTACACATGCGATTGCTAGTTTTTAATGTTAATAATGCCTAACATGTCTACCATATGATTTTATAAGACATTTTAATAGTAATATTTTAATTATATTTTGGTTTAGAGAGAATTAAATATGTTGATATTCATAATAACTTTTGAATTGAAATAATCAATTAGAATTTAGTAATTTTATTTTGAATTTAAATATAATTATTTATTTTTGATGTTTTTGATATTTGTAATAAAATTTAAATTAGAACAATTTATTAAAATTGAATTTAAATATAGTTATTGATTTACTGTGGTCTCTTTGCTGAATTAGGATGTTAACAATATTTTTTATTCTTATTTTAGATTAAATATGTTTTTCTAATATATTTGTAATTTAATTTTAAAAAATATATATTTTACAAAAAAGTTTAAAAATTTATTTTAATATTTTAATTGATTAACCATGAAAACTAACATCAATGAGAACCATTCCAAATGACTTCTTAAGAATAAGAGTGAAAGAAATGTTATGTTGTGGAGCCTCTTTTCATGTATAGAAATGTTGAAGACCGCACACTAAAAGAACT